>VDFB02385552.1:0-21221 GCA_007258455.2 Sequoia sempervirens
ATTGATTAAGTTGTTTCTTGATTTTTCCCACGAACTTCTTTCCTTTTTCCTTTCCAATGACCACTTCTTTCTCTGCTTTTTCGCCTACCCCGCCTATGTTCATATGGAAACAACAATTTCCCATTTTTTTGGATGCCTCTGACAGAGGCGTTATGGCTTTTTTCTGCCCCACTACACATTCGAATATTGCTTATTAATTTCATGGAAGTCCATACTGCCATGCTCTTATTAGATTTAACTATCAGTCCGATATTAGAATTCTATCAATTTTTTGAATTGAATTCGACACATACAAATTCAAATATGCATTTGAACATATATAAATATATACGTATATCTATATATATACATATATATATTTGTATTTTTAGGGTTTATTTAAATGGTTCCATTCTTATCCATAAATATATATATATATATATATATATATGTATGTATGTATTTGAATCTTATTTACATACATGTATAATTGCTTGTTAAGGCTTTACAAATTCCCTATATTATTACTTTCAATACGGAACTTAAATTCAAATTTGAGCATCTATATATATGTTTATATATATATATAAAGGAGGTTTCTTTCGTTTCTTCAAATGAAAAGTTTTAAATAGACAAATTTTGTATCCACAAGCCATATATTTTCAAATACTGAAAACAGTTTAGATCAGAAGGTTCCATTCTCTGATATGTGATATTTGATTCAAATGCAAATCATCATGCTTTTTTTGTGGTGTGTGCACCCAAATTCCAACTGGCTTATCGTTCAATCCGACTAAACAATCCTACTTCAACCGTGTTCTCGTCCTTCAACTTGTCACCTTGCAACTACACACACTTGCACTTGCAAATTGATCAATTACATTCAATTCTCAATGACATATAGAAAAATAATTTTTAGTAATTCACAAAAATCAATTATCAGTAACTCCTTATATTCTTTTTTTTTTTTGAATATTCTAGAATCTCCATTTAATATTTAATTGGATCTCATCAATAATTCAATTTTCCATATTTAAATAAATATGAAACAAAATTGGTTATGACACTAGACTTTGGTGAAAGATGTTGATCATGCTTTGGAATAAATTATTGAGGTGTTCCATCTAACTCATTGGGTGATGTAGAGACATTTTCAACATGATCATTGGTGGATGAATCTTGAATTTTATCCTCAACAATTGTGGTAGAAACCTTGTCAATGTCTTCAACCATGAGATCAAATGATGTTAAGATTTCTTGAAATGGATCATTGTTAGATATTGGTGAGGTGTTTTGATTATGATTATGAAGTGACTCTTGATGTATGTTGATTGGATCATTAGATGAGGTAGAAACATCTTCAATATATTCATTGATGGTTAAATCTTGATCATTGTCTTCAACAGTTATTTATGTTTGATCAATAAGGTCTCGAATGAGATTTTTGAGTTTAATACAATTTGATGTGTCATGACCTTTTGCTCTATGATATTCAAAATAAGCCTTGTCATTGTAATATGAGAGTTTGAAGATAGGTTTGTAACTACCTAATGATTTTGGAAGTGTGATAAGTTTAGCATGGACTAGCTTGTTTAACACCAATTCAATTGGCTCCTCTAAAAGAGTGTATTCATGTTTGGTACTATTGTTGGATTTCAAGATTTGTTGTGATTGAGGTGCTTGTTGATGTTGCATTTGATATGCAACGATTTGACATACATCCATTTTTAGATCATCGTGAAGATGTTGTTGATGTAAATCAATGTTTTGATGATGTTTAACGTGTTGTTGATATAAATAAATTTTTTGATTATTTTGATGAGGATGCAATGGAATGATGTTTTGACCTTGATATTGATATTGTTGATGATTTTGTTTGATGATGTGTTGTTGAGGTGTGAATGAATCCATCCCAAAGTTCCCCATGTATGGATTTAACATGTTCAAGTTTGATATGTTTATGTTTGGGATGCATTGTTCTTGTGAACCAATGTTGTGATGAGAAAGACTCATGCTTGGATTTTTTGATTAGATATTGGTGTTTTGGAACCCTAGGTTCTTGCTTGTGTTTTGAACACCTAGACTTGATGGATTTTGAACATTGTATAATGGGTTGATGTATCAATTTGTGAAACTTGTTTGATCTACCATGTGACAAGATGTTCCAAAGTTTTGATTAGGCATACCCCTATTTTTTTGTCATTGGAGTTTGTAGGATATGATGAACTTGTGTAATTGTACGATGGAGTTGTAAAACTTCTAGTATCAAACTATTGTATTCCAAGGTTTTTTTGGTTTAGGTCACTCATAATAGATAAACTTTGGTTTTGTTTCATGTCCTTCTTGTGTTTTGATCTTGTTGTAAAAGTGAACCTCTAAGGTGTTTAGGACCAATGATGTGAATGCATGATGAAAGGGGTGAGTGATGCGGATGATGAACTTCTAAACTTTGGAAAATACTAAACTAAAGGTTTGATGTTTGATGTTTTGGATAAATATGATAATGAACTTGTGGATCCTAAAGGTAGATGTGTGACCTTTAGGATAGACTTGTTCAAAAGAATGATGGTTAACTTAACTAAATGTATGAAAAAGGATTCATTTACACATATATAACTAAACTAGAGGATTGATTGATGATAACCTAAGTCTAGAAGGTTGTTGTGTCCAAAGTTTTAAAGTTGTTTGTGACGTGAGATGTCAAATTTTTTGAGATGGATGGGATGATTGATCCTAATGTTTGAACCTAAGAGAGACTTTTTCACAAGATCAAGGTGTTGAAAGACATGTTTTTTCTTGGAGTGTTTAAACCATAAGAGATTAATATTTGTTTTTATGAACTTTGGTATGATGTTGGATGTGTGAACAACCTAAGTATACCTTTCCTTGTTTTCTTTTGGTGTTGTTTGGAAGACAAAATGTTTTGAACATAGGACCAAGGTGTACCTACTTTGTGGGTTCAATTGATTTAAACTTTGATAAAGTGAGATTGACTTTACCACATGGAATGTCTTGATTATGTTTGACTCTAAATGTCTACAACTAAGAAAATTTATTTCCACAAAGCTTAAAATTGTGAAAATTAAGATGCTAAAGTCACAGTCCCTTAGGTTAACTTTGGAATAATATGGATTGAGCTATAAGCCCAAATATTATGAAGCCTCAAAGAAGATGTTAGGATTAGATAACAATCAAGAAAACATGGTTGTCCTCTAGACAAAGGTGTTTAATGACAACCGTGAACATAGGGGGTATAGGCCATGTGTAAGCTACTTAAAGCTTTAGTCGTTCCTACCCAACTCATTACGTTCGAATGAGGATTAGGCATTGTCATGCTACCACACCCCTAATATAAGCTACTTTCTTTTGATTTCACAAACTTTATATAGCCCGCTGGTAAATGTACTTTTAGGGTCACTTATGAGTTCTCCATTGCGGGATGTATCTTATATGTAGGCTCTTATCTAATAAAGACAAGAAAATGTTATTTCTCTTCACCCAATATTGCACAAAGTACAAGGGGAGAGGATACGTAGAAAATCCTTGGGGTGAATCAATTTTTTTTGTAAACTTAGAGTATTTCTCTTCGCCCAAGATCACACGAAGCGTAATGGGAGAGGATACACACTAAAAGATTACTCAAGCATAGCAAGCAAAGTAGACAATGGTTCTTTTTAAGTCTTCAAAAGCAATGATGAATTCATTTTAGTTACACCAAATGAAGTATGAATTTGTTTTGTTCATTTGTAAATGTGATGTTTGGTTCAATTTTATCGACCTTTGGAATAACTCATAGAATTGTAAGTTTTATATCTAAATTGAAATATTTTCTATGCTAAAGCATGAAATGAAAAAGTAAGTTAGATTATCCTTTCATCAAATGTTGAGAAAAACTTTTAGAAAATCAAATCAAATGATGTCATTAGGAGTGTCTTCAATCCATGTTCCAAACATTATATGAAATCAAGAAAACAAGAAGATGCTAGGGTTAGATAAATGATTAAGCATCAAAACCCTACAACCTAGACCAAGTTGTAATGTGAGTTGAATTTAGGTGCAAAAATGGAAAATTTAACTCTACCAAAATTGAAAACCACCTACACCATTGCAAAGAGTACAAAATTCTACCCTATTTTGAAAAAAAAATGCTAAAAAATACCATCGTATGACCAAGATATAATCGTTTAAAAATGGAGTGGAAAAGCAGGAAAACAAATGTGCTGCTATTTTCAATAGCACCTCTATTTTGCAATGGAGCCTCTATATCATTACAATAGCATCAGAGTTTTACAATAGCACCACTCTGTCAGCAATAGCATCAGAGTTTCACAATAGTGCCGCTCTATCAAAATTAATAGTGTCACTCTGTCAAAAAAAATAACCCCGCTCTACCTCAAAACCTGGAAATCACGAAAAACTCAAACAAAATTCATCAAATCCAGTTAGTTTAGCCCTCCTTCTAGCACCAAAATGTGAGTATGATAATAACCTAAGCCAAATCTACCAAATCTATACTAAATAAACTAGGACTTAGCTAGTTAAGTCAAATTCCCAATGAAATACTTGAAAACATCAAACGAAGAAGCCATTTAAACATAAACAATCAAGAAATACATAAAGGAAACTAGTTAAATACCTAAAACCTCATCCCATTGGACGATTGGTGCTGCATTGATGTGGAATTTCATCCCTTTCCCAATCCCTTAGTTGAAACAAGCTTCTAAACGTATTTCATTGATGAATATTGATGGAAATAGATGTAAACTAAGCTAAAATGGATGCAAGATTTAGCTAAAAATGGATGCAAATGGATAAAAGTGAGTATGAAAATGTGCAACATAAATTTTCTAAAATGGAATTGGATCCCTTTCTCATATAAATGAGGAGTATTTATAGGATAAATGGCTGTATCAATGGTCAGGATTGATTTGATAAATCAATGGATGAGAAGCCATGAGAGGAGATGGCATGGATCAAGGATTCTCATCAGTGGATGAGAATGAAAGATGACAAGGATCAAGGATTTAATCAATGTCTCTCATTGATTCAAAGAAGCACACTTCCTAAAAATTAGGAAGTTTACATTAGAAGATATTACCCATTTTGGAGGAGTGCAAATGGAGGAATATTCCCTTGCAAGTGGGAGGGTGAGAGAAATTAGACAATTAAGTAATTTAAGAAATTACTTAATTGTGCAAGATGGAGGAAATTAGGGAATTTAATTAAATAATTAACTTATTTAATTAAAGGGGGATAATAACATTTTTTAACTAATTAGAATTATTTAATCAAATGAGAAGGCTTAAGGGGTTTAATTTAAATAATTCACATTATCCAAATAAAGAGAAATAAAATTAGTGTGAAAGGGAGTGAATTAACCTAATAAAGTTGATTATCAAATTAATAGATGAAAATGATAAATTTAATTAAACAATGAAGATTATTTAATTAAACGGTTTAAAAGAGGTGATTTAGGACAAAATGGTGTTAGTAATCAAACTCAAATGTGCAATATCAGTCAAGAAAATTTTAAGTGTCTACAAGAAGAATGACACATAAAGAGCAAAAAAAAAGAAAATCCTTTTGGGTCAACATGGAAGAGTCCTAAATCTCTCAATGCCTTGCGTCATCCCAAAAAGGAAACACAAGACAAAGGAAAAGACAAATGTTTATGACATATAGAAGAATGAAGATACAAATAGAGGAATGAACATGAATATACATCAAATAGAACGATACGGGAGACCACATTATGCACATACAATTACAAAAATATCATGAAAAACAAAATAAAAACAAGACTAGTAAGGCGCATGTGAGTCAACCTATTAGCAGGTCGTCTACATCCCAATCTTGTTCATCGTATGTAGAAGGAAGACAACTAGCCAAAGGGACAACATCAAGTGCCAAACTAGGACAAGCACCAAGTTCAACACATGGTGAATCACTCTTTGTAGGAGGATCAACATGATTGTTATCATTGAAGCTCATAAAAGAGGAAAATAATAAATTTAACTCTTTATGAACTTCCTCATCAATTTTTGCAATCTCATTGCCATCATCTAAGTTTATCACAACATAAGGTATAATGATAATATCCATAGAAGATGCTTGGTCTTATTGTGTTTGAGATATAGGTTTTTCTTGTTCTGAAAAAGGTGGAGAATCATCATGAATTGCTTGAGGCAATTTTGGATTTTGATTTTCTATGTTGTTTGTATCTTCTTTTGCTTGTAACAAATGAACAATAGCATGACATCTATGCCTACGCTCTCTAGCATTTTGATTCTTTTTTTTTCGATTTTCAAGTTGTGATTTTGAAGGAGCGAGTTTATCAACCATAGGTTTCTTTTCTTCCCTTAAGGGATGAAAAAAAAGGAACCATGGGAGGTTGTTCAGCTACTTTCTCTTTAGCTTTGTAAACTTGTTTGATTTTAGGAGGTACAACAAGACTCATGTGTTTATCTCATGGTCTCTCGTAGGAAATGGGGGAAGGATTTTCTATGTTTTGGTCTTGTTTACTTGGAAGGGATTTTGGTTCAATCATGGTTTTATAAAGGATAGGAGGCTCAATCGTGGGTTGAGGCATATTGGTAAGGGATAATTCAACTATGTGCTTTGCCTTACACTTTTGATATGATTTGAAAAAGAAGTCCTCACGAGGCCTAATAGGTTCCATAGGTTCGGGCCAAAAGAAATCCAATGAGAAAATCCCAAAGGAAGACACAAGATTAAAGCCACTATGATACACAGTAAAGATTTCATTGCCAAATGGAAACTTTAAGCATTTATTCATGATCAATGGGATGACATTCATGGAGTGAAGCCATGGGTAGCCTAACTTCACATGAAATTGGTCTAACAACAAGATGATGGAAAATGAGACACTTAATGTTTTTAGTCCAACTTTTAAAGAAAGAATTATCAAACCTATCATAGGGAAAGCAAAAACATTATGTGTTTTGATCCATGCTTTTGATTTTTCATAAGTATCTTGATAAAGCTCATGCACAAATAAGAATTCTTCAGTGATCACATTCTTTACACAAATGAGATCAATTAATATCCCATTAGTAGGCTTGTCATTGATTCTTCCAACTATGTAAAGAGGACCATCGGGTGCATGTTTAATTATGTCATGTTGTGAGAAAGTAATGTTAAGGGGCATTTTAGTTAGGCCCTTCTGAGGTTGAACTTCAATGAAGTTGACTGAAGGGTTTCTAGTATGTCTCTCTTTATTTCTTATGTGATGTTTCATGATGTGATCAAGGATAAGCACCATTTATATTCCTTATTTAGTTTTAATTAAGTTTCTTATGTTTTGTATCATAGGAATAGCATTACCAATGATGGGTTCAGATCTTACAAAGTTTTGCAATTTCTCTAACTCTTCATCCATTCTTCTAAGTTTCTCATAAGGGACATGAGCAATAATTGCATCAACATCAATCACATTAGGTGTGGTTAGGGAAGTCATAGAAAATGAAGTGTTAAGGGCATGATCCATAGTGGGTTGACTAGTGTCAACACTATGAGTGAAAGAGTTAGAAAACCCAAGATCCATGATGAGTGATGTATCACGAGATGACATGAGTCTCGAACTATGTCTCATGATAGTATTGGCAATAGGACACCAAGTTGTGAATCTCATACAAGTTTCAAAAACCCAAGGTGCACCCAAAATAGATAACAGGTAAAATGCAATGAAATACCCTAGGGTGTAAAGTGCAATGCACGTATGTAGAAGCAATTTTCATATTTCAAACAAGATAACTTTCTAATTATGCTATGAAAAAACTTAAAAATGATGTCTTTTAGATAGAATTTTGAATTGAAATAATGCACTAAATTTGACAAACTATACTTAATATGAAAAATTTTAGATAACAAAAATTCAAAAAATTGAAACAACAGACTGAATATAGAAACACAGATGGCATAATCAGTGATTTTAATGCTCAAAATTTTAAGACAAGCCTTGATTAGGGACTCATTCACCCATGGGTGAATGGGTCTCACTTTAGGGTTTTTAAAAATGAATTTGTAAGTTTCTGAGATGATTTCTATGGTTTTCAAATTTTGGTTTCAGATAGTGAGTTACAGTTTCAAATTTCTATAAAATTAGGTCTACATGCAAGTGCAAAATAGTGCCAAATGACAAGAAAAATACCTAATTTGAGATGAAATTTTGATTCAATTTTGTAATGTAAATTAATGATGATGCAATGTTATGTAAATACTATGCAAAATGACCAATATTTTTTAATTTTCTATATTTTAATGAAATGAAAGAGGGAATGAAGAATGAACAAAGCTATGTTACCACTCAACAAAACCTTGAATGAAACCTTGATAATGGATATCTTAGGAAGTCTGCAAATTGCATGAAATGGCTGAATCAGATGTGGATCTTGACACTTGAAAATGATACTTTGAATGCTTGAATTGATCATGAAACCTACATCACAATGTTAGCTCCAAAAAAATGCATGATGCAAGAAGAATTTGATATGATGGATAGATCTTGAATGTTGCAATAAATCTTTGATATATCTACTCTTGAATTCCCTTGATCATAAACCTTAGCTCTTCTGAAGTCACATAAAGATTCTAGGTGAAACTTAGTGAAATGTCCTTTTATTTATAGGTATGTATCCTTAATTTCCCAAAATTCAAATATCACAAGCCAACATTAAATTATGGATTTGAAGATGTTAAAATACCACCAAAAACATAATTTAAATTTAGGTCCAAATGTCTAAGGAGGACCCATTCCCATATTAATGTCAGGTTTCCCCTTCAGAAAATGTAATTTAATAGGCTCTGTAAATGGATTAAAGGGCTAATTAAGGCATTATTTAATCTCATTTAATTAAAAGGGCCCAAATAAGTTTGTAAATGTAAAGGGGTACATTTAACAATACTAAATTAAGGGATTATTAAGTCCAATTTAACTAGGAGGACCGAATTTTAGCTGAAATCACATATTTTTAAAAAATATAATGATTTAAGCCTTAAAATTTTCCATTTTAAGGATTCCAATTGAAGAGGGTTTGATCAAATCACCTTAGATTAAACCCCCTTGGATAGAACCTCGCTAGTTTTAAACCATACCTATAAATGCGTCTCCTTTACACCTATCAAACTGCTGATAAAAAATCACTTTTGATTTAGCTTTTGGGGATCAAATGAATTCATTTAAAATTTATTTCAAATGATTATGGTATTCCTCAGAACAAGCTATCCAATGAATATAATTTTAATATGTTTTGGTTTTGTTATGTATTTGTTTTTTAAGTTTTATTAAACATAGGTTTTTCATCGAAAATGAATTTCTTTGTTCTTCACATGTGGAAAATAGAAGATTATAAACAAAAATTGAAAAATATGGTGCACGGATATTGAAGTCTGGATCAACAAAAGAATTAAATTAGAATTTGACATATACAAAAAAAGTTCACGCGTTATCACCCGGTTGTCTTTGTTGAATTATAATTCATTTGACTTTGAAACTTGATTAAGGAAAAAAAATTCAATAAAATACTATCTAACCAAGTGGAAGCACTAGATATCAAAGTTACAAATCTAAATTTGAAAAGAATTATAATTTTATCCTTCATGGAAAAAAAGTTATCGTTATCAGGTGTCGTCACTTTTAAAAATGTTGTTTTGAAAAATCAATTTTCGTGGGAGATAGAAAAGTGCAATTTGATTCCAAAAATTTTGAAAAAAATATTTTTAGAATCTACAAAAAAAATTTGATGAGACAGTTTGCTCTTCAAATTCTTCATGGTTTAGCCGCTATAGGTGCCCGAATGTGAAGATTTAGTTAAAAATAATAATTTCATTGTCCAGTTTGGCCAAAAATTGTAAACCACTATTATGGGATCACCCTAGGAGGACCCAAACAAGTGAGAAAATGTAAAGGGTTACATTTTTCTATACTACAATATCACTTCCAAATATTCATTCACCTCCCAACATCTTTCCTACTTGTGAGAACACTTTGGTACAAGAGGATGTAATCATGGACAATCATAGTTGTTCTTCTCCTGATACCTCACCCACTTGTGAGGAAGGTACCTTGGTGTTAGAGGATCCAATCGTTGAGTGTCATGAAAATATTATTTATTTCTCTCTCAATACTTCTCCTACTTAGGAAGATATTGTGGCATAGGAGGATGAAATCGTTTATACATTTCTTTCAACAGACAGTAAGATGGATGGCATAGATGAAGATGCTAATTTGACATTAGATCCCTCCTCAATAGAAGGTCATCAACAAGTAGATCACCTAGTTGAGGTTATGAATGCATAATTGAAAATTGGATCTCCTTTAGTTAGTGAACTCCTAAATCACCTCTCATTGTAGGACCTCCTAAACCCACTGGCTATATCTTAAAATTTAGAAGACAACTCACTAGTAAGCATGTGTCATAGCAAACATGTTATCATACAATTGATTACACATATAACATTCCTCAGTGTAGTGGTAAAGAGTATGATCTTTTTGAGAAACTTCATAGTATCCCAACAAAAATCTCCCTTTTGAACTTGATTCAAACATCACATACATACAATAGAATGCTCCAGAAGGCTTTGCAAAAGATCGATGTCCCACCTTTTGTTAGACCAAATGACATAGCTACCTTGTTTGATTGTATACAAGTGAAAAAGTCAAATATTACATTCCCTTAACATGAATTACCATTGCTTGATATCCAAAATAGACATGAGGCCCTAATGATAAAGGTTATCATTATTGAAACTACAGTTAGGTGTACTCTCATAGACAATGGAGTGCTCGTCTTAATATTTGTAGCATTGATCTCCTAGATAAAATTGGTGTGGAAAAGAATCTTATAAAACTTAATAATGTTAATATTCACATCTTTGATAATGTTATTAAGCAATAATTAGGAATGATCACACTACCCATTAAGGTTGGACTCATGTTTTTTCCTACTGCAATCCATATCATGCCAAGACTTCTTTCATACAATATTCTCCTAGGTAGACTATAGATTCATGCCATGAAAGGAGTCCCATCTACTCTTCACTGTGAGATTAAGTGTGAATATAATAACACTTTGAGATATACACAGTTAAAGAAGATGAACAAAGTTATAATTCACAAGTTCAACATGATCGTAACACTTCCAACTCTCTTAACACTTTGATTCCAAATTCAAAGGTAGAACCTACACAAGTTGATGGTAATCCTAATTATATTTCACCTACAACAAAAATCTTAGATGATGATTGGGGCCCATTATATTTCACACCTTGTTTCAAAGGGGAGCCTAAAATCTCGCCATCAAAGTCCAAAGAGTCAAATACAAATAATGATCATGTAAATGATTCATCTTCAAACACATATTTTGGGGTTGATTAGGGTACATTAGATTTTACACCCTCCTTTATGGGAGAGTACAAAATCTCTCAATCTAAAACAAAATAGTATTGTGTTTAGTTTTCTCAACTTGGTTCTGCATCAACGACATCAACCCATGGTGGTGGTGGCAGCTCTCCAAATATCATCCCTAATGAGAGGAAGATGTGTAACTCTAACAAACTTAAAAAGGATTTGTGTGCTCAAGAACAAGCCAATCTTTCTCAAAAGCATGTAGATAAAATATATTCATCTGAGTTTGAAGCATGTTATGGTCTTGGATACAAAATTATTTCTAAACATGGATGTAATGAAAACATGAAACAAAATGATAGGAATCAAGTGAAGGCTATACCATACTTTTCCAAGCAGGGTCTAGGTTTCCAACATTCCTCTCCATATTTATCTAATCATTTATCATCTACTATATGTATGACATCTTGTGATAAGAAACAAATATTTTCTTCACAAGAGAAAGAAATTTCCCCTACTACTGATCAAGAGAATATCTTGTCGACGCTTTTCAAAGCCCACCTGATTACTCTTCCTCCAAGAATAAGAAATAAATTTTACAACAATTTTTTGCATATCATCGAGTGCATGGTCATTCTACTAATGAATTTCAGGCCTTAAATAATAAAATACAAATTAAGGATTGTGGTTCTCTTCCATGTGTTTTGTGATTAAAGGTAAAAAATGGGTTTTGAAGGGGCCCAAAACCCTTTACAAAATAAAGTAGCTGATATAAAAAGATAACAACATTAAACATCAATCAGCCAAACGTTAGCAAATCATCAGCCAAAAAACAACCAAAAAGAAGGAAACCAACAAGCAACACTACATATTGTTCAGAATCTAACAAACTTCCATTTCATTAGCAACCAGCTTCTGCCCCTTAACCACAATATCATAAACATCAATACTGTTGTGCAATTTTGCACACACGCCCCACTTGGAGTAGGGACCCTCTTTTCACGATGTCTTTTGACCTTTGGTTTTTATTGGATTTGTCTTTTTAAGGTCTTGAGATATTGGTCTATCTGACTTTGGTCTTGCCCTGAGGATTGAATTGGTTAAACTTGATTTTTGATGAAAGTCCAGGTTTTGACCTCGGTCCGAGATTTTCTAGCTTAATCAGATTTTCTCGGGTCCTGGTCCATCGTCTGATTATGACTAAATTTTTTGAAGTCTGGGTTTTTACTTAAATCCAGGATTTTTCGGCTCTGGTGGATTTTTCGGCTCTGGCGGATTTTTCCGAACTTCGTCAAAATACCGAAGGGTGCATTATCCGCAGAATGCTTGCTCACCTGGATTGTCCGTCTGGCTTGGTTTTTTCCGAAATTTCATTCTAGGCATAGGTTTCCGGATTTCCTCAATATGTCTTGTTGCTCATTAATGTTTGAAGTACGTTTCTCTGGCACGAGTGCAGGTGGATTTAAGGGCCTTTTAGCATCCTTTTGGTTTCATTATTCATTTGCTATTTGCTCGGGTCCTTGGGGTTCTTCATTTTGAGCTTTGATTCTTGGATTAGAGCAGCTTGCATGTGGATTGCTTGAGCGCTAGTGTCGAGTTTTTCATTGCTAGGGCATACTATTTCGCAGTCACCTCTTCAAGTTTGAGCTTCGTTCAGAATTGATCCATGGTAAGTCGTTGCTGCCCCCTCCTTTCATTTTCACTTTGATTGAATCTTTCGAGTCGATTGGTAGTCACTTCAGGTCGGCCCTTGCTTGTTTTATGGTTATGTAGTTGGCAATGAAGGGTTTGACCCACCTCTTCACGACTTTATCATTCACACTATGCATGCTTTCGTTTACCTATTGAGTGGTGGATATATCCCTGTAGATAGGTGTTTGGGTAGGATTTTGCCTTTTAGGCGTGTAATCTACCATATTTCAAGAAGGTTAGGGTTTCAGTTTATATGCTCAAATTTGTTAAGTTCGGTGGATTTATTGCGATTTGCATGTCTTGTGCTTAGCTCAAACCTGTTTATACCTTGCGAGATCCCGGTGCTTCAAATTTATTATTTCGAGGGATAGTGTTTGAAGCTTCGAGTTTACCCTAGCTTTCATGGCAGAGGTCTGGTTATTAAATTTAGGGCATCATTTTTTTGCCATGAAAATCAGTCATTTCGGAGTCTTGGGAACCCAAATTCATGTGCAGGCGAAGTTTTGCTTATTGGGATCGATTTTATGTCCATTGGAGTCCAAGTAGGGAAGTTTGTGTGATCATTCGGTCAGTCGCTTGTGCGTTAACGATTATCAGGTTTTTGAGGTGTATGCAAAATTTTTGTGCAGCCGAATTTTCTCGGTTTCTGCCAATCTGCGGATTATGATGAATTCTAAAATTTTGAGTTGTCTGCCGAAATCCGACCTGTCCGGATTTCTCCAATTTCCTGCCTAGTTCCGTTCCTTTTTTATCCTCGATGTTGGAGATAATGAAGTAAATTCTAAATGATGATTTCTTGTTGCTAATGGATGGATTTCATGGTAGTTACACAACTCTTTTGTCTGTATTAACGATTTATTTGATGTATGATGACTTGGCAGCAGGAATCTGTCTTAATCGGATTTCTTCGAATTTTGCCCCAACTACATTTCCCTAGATTGTCCCATTTCCCAGATTACTTTATTTTTTTGAATTTTCAAGATAGATGATTAGTGATGGATTTTGTATACACTTAAAAATGGTCATATCACATTGTCTGGTAATTAATTAAATATTTTTAATATTTAATTAAAATCTTATGATTCTATCTACGTATAAATAAATTTAAATAATTTATTTATATTGTTCATGATTTCATTTCGATTAGATATTTAATCACCTTTTCATATTCATTTCTTAATTAATTAAATAAATGTTACAATTTATTTATATTAATTATCATATAATCTTAGTTTGAATATTTTATTCAAATAAAGATTAAAATATTATAATTCTTCTAAATATCATTTATAATTAAATATTCCAAAATATTTGATTATTTCCTCTAATCCAATATTCATTTTTAAATCATTTCAAAATTCCTCCAATTCAATTCAAAAATCTATTCATAATTAAATATTTCCAAAAATATTTAATTAAATTCTTCTAAATATTTCAAAAATCTTCTAAAGCCACATCATGATTAAATATTACCAAAATATTTAATTAATTCTTCTATAGTTTTCAAAAATCAAAAATCAAATATCAAAAAGCAATAAATTAAATTAAATAAATTTTAATTTATTTAATTTGGGATTTATCTTCAACTCCCGGGAAACAAACTGCCAAAACAGAAAATTAAATTTCTCTGTTTCTGTGCAGGCTTGTTCCCGTGGGTTGAAGACAAGCTTCCATTCTTCTCTCCAACCTCTCAACCTCCCCCATTTTCTTCTCAACCTCTCAATCTCTCACCATTCAAACTTACCAGACAATTCATAGCCGTAGATTCTTGCCAGCCGGGATGAAGCCTGCAAAAAATCTATAAATACAGCTGCCGGGAGCTCCAAAATATATAGAATTTAGAAACAAGTAGTATGACAAAGGGAATTGCATGGCATTAGCATTCACCGTGCGTTCATAGCATAGAATCATAGCATAATAGCGATGGGAATCATGTTGCATCCTCCTCTGACCCACAGTGCATAATCACAGCCCCTGTCCATATCCGTATCAATAATTTCACTTTCATCATCATCTAGAATAGTTTTCCTTTGCATACTCATTCTGCAGCAGCCATTTGGAGAAGCTTACACAATCTGAGAGCCAAAAAGCTTCAAAAGAATCTCTGTGGATAGAGAAAAATGGGACGGCACTGAAGAAGATTTTGTTTGCTTTTAATTTAGTTTAATTTCTTTAGTTTAAAGGTTTCATTTAGTGTTTTAGTGTTTTGTTTTACATTTCAATTAAACATTATACACATTTTTGGCTCCCACCGTGGGGCACTTGCCCCTTTTTAATGTTTTGTTTGCAGTTTTTTTTTGACAGGTTACAGGAAAAACAGTGGAATAGCGCAGACGACACGTTTTCGGAAGAACACTTCCAGTTTAGCGCCCGTGACTAATATTTCAGTGCCCGTAAAGTCTCTTTCAGCGCCCTTGAAGTCTGTTTCAGTGCCCGTGACTAATCTTTCAGCGCCCGTAAAGTCTCTTTCAGCGCCCTTGAAGTCTGTTTTAGCGCCCGTGACTAATCTTTCAGCGCCCGTGAAATCTGTTTTAGCGCCTGTGAAATCTGTTTCAGCGCCCGTAAAGTCTATTTTAGCGCCCGTAAAATCTGTTTCAGCGCCCGTGAAGTCTGTTTTAGCACCCGTAACGTTTATTTCAGCGCCTGTAATTTATTTTGCAGCGCAAATTTTTAAAGGACTGTAATCTGTAATCTGTAACTGTAATTTAATTTAACTGATTCCAACGCAGCCGCGGACAGTTAATAATTTTAATCATAAAATTTACCAATCCTAGGGTAGTCATTTAAGGATAAAATTTATCAATCCTAGGGTAGTCATCTAAAAGCACAAAATTAACCAATCCTAGGATAGATACTTTATCTTTCAATTTGGGTTTAAAATTAAATTTTCTTGTTATGTGAAGCAACATCTTCACTTAGTTAGAAAATTTTTATTTTAGTGCTTAATAATTGAACCCTTGTTTGCTTTGTTCTTGGTGATAGGCCTATGCTCTCCCCTTAACTGGGTGATCAAAATGCCAAACTCATCAATTTTCTTTTATGCAGTTTACTGCTTTATTAAAACCTTGTAGAGAGCCTGCTCTTGTGGGAAAAAGTACTCACCCAAGAGGAACGACTCAAGGGGGTTCAAGCCAAAGCCAGGCTATTCCACCCCACTATAAAATTTAAAGCAAAATTGGGGAAACCCTCTTTTGACGGTAGTGTGCATGATAACCATCCCCAAAGCCTTTGTTCTAAAGGTAGGGAGGTCTCTCGAGGGAGGCTATCATTTGCCGCACCGAACGGAAATCCTTACTACGAACCTAGTGTAGTAACTAACCGAGTCAGTTTCTGAACATTGTTTCAATCACAGTGTAGGGGAGGGAAGAATCTACCCCCAATATACTCACCATATAACTGCCAAAGATTGTTTGCTTAGGGGATCCGGTATCCACTTCCGTCACTCTGAGTACGCACCTGGAAAAGACAAAAACACGGGCACCCTTTCGGGGGTGACACGGCTGTGTGAGTCGACGCAGTTTTAAGATGTGGGCTGTTGATTGCTATGATGACCTACTTGAGAACTAAGAGTGAGTCTGTTTGAAGTGCTTGTCATGTGTAAAACCTGTTAAAACAATTTTTGAAAAACATTTTGGTTACACACTTGATGTTTAGCATAGGACTTAAAACAACCGTTTTTAACTTGTTTGATGTGTTTTCATTACATTAATTTAGATAAAGATTATCCAAAACACTCATTATCATATTGATCAATCTCATGTTACGAGATTGGAAATCTACAAAATTTGTAAAGAAATCCGTTTCCAAAAGGATTAAGAAGCCAAAGAAACCTCTCAACCATAAGAAATTATTGAAGAAACAACAATTCTTATATCAAAGTCGAAAAGTTTTACTTAAATATAGAACTTTTCTTCATAGGTATCATGATTGTGTTAGAGGTCTTTCAGATGATTATGCCATAGAGCCCTTGTATTCACAAGCTTATTTTCAAAGAAGAGCCCTTTCTCAAAGGCATAACCATAGTCAACGCATCCGTTTTAGTTATATTCCCCAACCAGCAATCGAATACTCTACTTGTCCAAATCAAATATTACAATAGAGAACTTAGAATATATTAGGCATCTATCACAAAATCCATTTTTTTACAAAGCCATGATCAAAACTTCATAAAGTGCAACAACCATCCTTTTCTAGATCTTTTGCTTATATTCCCACCAACAGGATTTTCATCCTTTCACTTAGGGAACAACACAAGCTACAAGATTAGAAAATTTTGTATAAGTCATAGAATTTTCATTCTATCTTGACCTTCATACATACCACATCAATTGCACTATTTAACTCTTTTGATCAAAAGCGAGTAAAATTTTGATACAAATCTATGCCTGTCTTCACAAGATCTCAAAAACAAATGGAAAAAGACGAGGGAGAAACTACAACTAGTAAAATGGGTGATCGAAATGAAAAAGAAGAGGAAACATTTAATCTTGATGAGATAACGGAAGAAAAGCTTCAAGAAGCAGAACAAGATCCTCAATTCCATACTCTTATGGAGAGAATCCTAGAACGTAACAAAGAAAAATACTTCCTTACATTAGCTAATCAAGGAGCTAAGTTGCCTCACACCTTTGACATAGAGGGGATTAAACAAAATCCTGAAAATCCTCCTAATGACTTTAGTTCTCTTAACCAACAGATAAAAGAATTACAAGGGCAAATAAAGGAAATGCAAGGAGGTACAACAAAGAAATATGTTTTGGAAGACATATCTCCTTATCCATTTGATCGGAGTCTTCAAATGATTCCATTTCCAAAACATTGCGAAATTCCTAAGTATGATAGGTATAATGGAAAAACTGATCCCATAGACCATGTTAGGGATTTCCGAAACATGAGTCTTGAATTCGCCTATGATGATACTTACTTGATGCGATTATTTCCACGAAGTCTAGGTGTACAATCCATGGAGTGGCTTTCAAAAATCACTCCACCTATCAAAACTTTTGAGGAGTTGATAAATCAGTTTATCTCACAATACTCCTACAATATTCAACATCAAATAACAATGCTTGATCTTTGTAAAGTAAAATAAAAAGTAGGAGAACCCTTTACTACATTTTTACAAAGATGGAGAAGGTTATTTGCACGATATTCTCGTCCTATTCCTGAAAAGGAAAAGATGGATATTTTTATCAATAGCCTTGATCTAGAATTAAGCTATAGGCTTAACCTTCATTGTCCTCATAACTTTGAAAAACTGATTGAAAATGCAATCACTATTGAAGGAGCCTTGGTTAAAAGGGGAGTGATAAAACTTGATAATCCAAGTACATCAAATCAAAACAACGATAAAACAAGGTTTTGGAATAGAAACAAAAATGTTGTTAATGATAGTATAGTGGATGCAAATAATTTACGAACAAGGCCATCCGTTTTCAATCTATCAAGTGTTCCAAGAAACAATTCACAAGGAAATACAATACAACAAGGAAACAACAATCAACAAGGAAAAATTTCCAAGCAAGAGAACATGACCAATCAAAATACCAATCAAAATCATGGTAATTTCAATAATAATCTTGGCAATACCCAAATATCAAATCCGTCTAGACCTTCATTCTTTTCAAATCGACGGACTTTTACTGCTTTGGGTCAATCTCTTGAATCTGCTCTCAAGGAACTTCTTGATAATAAGGTTATCACTTTACCACCACAAAGAGATTATGAGCCACGAGTTAAACCACCATCATGGAATGACTCTTATTATTGCAATTATCATCGATGTAAAGGTCATAGAACAAACAATTGTCAAGCTTTGAAAAATCTAGTACAAGATTTAATTGACAATGGTACTATTACAATTGAGGGACATCATACCAATGATGATCATCAAGCATTCAAAGATCCTTTGCCAAAATACCAAAAGGGGGAAACATCGGATACCAAAGCCAAAAGCATACATAATGTTGAAGACAATATAATCCGCCATATTTACATAGATGATAATCGGATTAATGTTATCAAAATTAAAGGAAAACAAGAATATCAACAGGTTAATGTAACAACAAGAGGTCAAGCAAAGGTTGAACTTTGAAATTTGAAAATACAAAAGCAACTATTTTTAACACCACCCTCCAGCTCTCGGTATAATCTGAGGTTGATCAATTTGAGAAAAAACTATCCAGCTCAATTTCTGATGGCAGGAACTGTAAAATATCATACACATATTTTGAAAGCGGCTTGTGAATTTCCTATTTATTATCTTGATCTAGATGCAAATAGATTTCAAGCCATGGTGGGACATTTGTCTTCCCCCACTTGTCTTTCATTTTTCGATAAAGATGATGCTTCTATGACACATCCACATAATTCCTCGCTATATCTTGAAGTCATGATCCATAAACATTGAATTAAACGTGTCTTAATAGATGGAGGAGCCGGTTTGAATATTTGTACCTTAAAATTGATAAATGCCTTAGGAATTTCAGAAAATGAAATTGATTCACGAAGGAAGATAACCATTAAGGCATATGATGATGAAGAAAGAGCTTCTAAGGGATTAATATTGCTACCTATCAGAGTGGGACCTGTTGTGAAGAATACTTTTTGTCAGGTTCTAGATCGAGATTTGTCTTATAACATACTTTTGGGTCGTCCGTGGATCCATGATATGCAAGCCGTACCATCAACATATCATCAATGTATCAAGTTTCCATATGATGGACAAGAAATAACCATACAAGTTGATTACAATAGTACCCAAACTTGTTCTAATCTTAGGGTGAGTCAAGATGTCTTTGTGCCATATAATAGAGAAGCTCTTGTTGTTTCTTCTTCTAATCTACAAGTCCAATTGCAAGAATTGACAAATAATCTTGATACTAAGCTAAAGTTTAAAGACAAAGGGGTAGGTGAATATTCACTATCTCTTTCTACTTTACCTCCTTCTCCAAGATCACATGGATTACCAACTTTATCAAATCAAAAGATTGCAACTGCTTCTACATCTCAAACTTCCGTGCCAATCACAAAGTTTGATGGAAAATTAATTAGAGCTAATACCACTGAAGAAGAAGCTGAAGATAGGGACATCCTAAATTGGCTATACAAAGATGAAGATGAATCTCTTTTACACATTAAGTTACCTAAAGAACAATATGGTAAAGGGTACGCTATCATGCAAAAGATGGGTTATGAAGGCAATGGTCCTATAGGGAAACGAAGAGAAGGAATTTTGGAACCAATTCAGCCTATTTCAAAGCATTCAAGTGATAAAACAGGACTTGGATATGGTAAAGATAAAGAAGAACTTACTTCACAGCAGACATCATTAGTTCACAAAGGAGAATCCGTGTCAGATAAATCTCATGAATCAGTTTTCCAATTGCAAAATAGTTCAGATACTGATTCTAATGAATATGAATGGGACACCATTTATAATGATGAATTCTGGAAGGATAAACAAGTTGATACTATACATAAATATGCACCTGTTCTTATACAAGGAGAAGGTTCAAGGCCTCCACTCGATTATATTTTACAAAGCGATCATGACTCAAGTGAGGAAGAATCAGATTCTAACGAGATGGATAATCAACAGGAGAATACCATCACAGACCTTGTTTACCATGAGGATGACAACCACATCATGACTTTGACAATTCAAGACCTTACCCAACCTAATGATCCTATTCCTTTAGTTTATCCAGAACTTATAGATTGGGATATTGACGCACCTATCCATATTCCTACATTCAGTAATGATGAAGATGTTATAACTTTCCTTTGTTCCTCAAATGAAGAAAACAATTGTTTCATTCAAGAATCTTATACTCATGATTTTGACAAGGCGAGTGTCAAGTCTCTTAGCTGCAAAATAAATGAAATAAAAGATGGATCTATTGATGAAAACCAAAAAATGGCAGTAATAGATCAAAACAAGAGAAAAATAAAGAGCGAATCTGACAGTGAAAACCTTTCTGAGGCATTGAAGGATGAGAAACTTGACACTCTTCCCAAGTATTATCATGAAAGATCTTCTATTTTGATTGAACCAACAGAATCAATCAACATAAGTACACCAGAGCAGCCAAAAGTTTTGCAAATTGCAGCATCATTAACAGTTGAAGAAGTCCAGAAATTCATGCAATTCTTGAAGGATAATCAAATTAATTTTGCTTGGTCA
>VDFB02385553.1:0-39238 GCA_007258455.2 Sequoia sempervirens
TTGTATGGATATGAAGTGTAAGTTTTCTAGTTGTTCTTGATGGCAATGATACTAGATGCTAGGATTTATTAAAAGAGAACCAGGACATTATGAGAGCACTCAGAGATAACATTCAGAAGGCTCAAAATCACCAAAAACAATATGTTGATCAACAGAGAGTAGAGCGATCTTTTGAAATTGATGATTTGGTGTATCTGATGCTACAGCCTTATAGGCAGTCCACCCTTCGTACGAAGGGCGCCGAGAAACTCAAGCCACGATACTATGGACCATTCAGGATTGTCAGACATGTCGGTGAAGTGGCTTATTCCTTCTATAGACTTACCACCCCTGGATGATGAGGGGAAGCTTATTTTGATACCTGAGGCCATTCTGGATTCCAAAGAGTGTCATCCTCGGAGGTAGGTTATCAGGGAATATTTGGTGAAGTGGAAAGATCTACCAGCAAAGGATGCTACTTGGGAGGGTGACAGTATTCTACAGCATACAGCTTTGAGTTCTCTTGTGGACAAGTAAATTCAGGGAGGGCGAACTGTAATGTCCCCGCTCTAGTCAGTTCTCAAGAGCTTGGGAGTTAACTTATATCTTGGACCCTCGTAGCCTTACAAGATCTGGTTAGAGGGTCAGTGGCTATTTTTGGTGAGTTGTCACTCTCACCCCCTTCAGCTTTAGTGTGGGATTCAGCATGAGCATTTCGTGTTTAATGTTCGCCAGCTTCGACGACATGGAAATATTTGGAGAACGAGATTCTCTTCAGTGTTGAGCATTTTTGAGACTATGAGAGACAAGTCGAATTAGTGCATCTGTGATGGCTTCATTCAGAGGTTCTACTGAGCTTTATCAGAGTTTACTTGTTGGTTATTTCAGATCTTACAATAATTGGAGGGGGTTTGATCATCTAAACGTCTTTCCTCAGCTTCATACATTGGTCGTACTCTTCCTTGCCGCAGCCGTACCTTTCTCTTGGAAAAACGTGCCTCTCTAGGTCAAGGAGTGTGAAGTAACTTCCAAAGCGCCTATCTTCTGGGAACGTTCAAACTTGCATTTTGTTTGCTTTACCTATTGCAGATGTTTGATCCAGATTTTGCTTGTGAAAAGGACCAATTCAAGCTTCTGGTGTGGCTATTTGACAGATTCAACATATCTTGCCTACCAAGCTCTGTAATTCTTTATTTAATTATTCTGGAGCATTTCGAGTATGTAATTCATTTGCAATCTCATTGTATGTACTGCAAAGTAACATCTATTACATCTGTTGCCCAAAATATTACTGTATTGCAATTTTATATGCATTTATATGCTTGGCGCCCCTTCTCTTCTGTCTAGAAACCTTCTTTAAAACACTAAAAAACACAAGAAGATTTAATAAACACTACAGGGGTTTGGTTGGGGCCAGTTGGGCTCATCACACAACCATCTTGAGGACAAAATCCTTCAAGCATGGATATCAACCATCTCGAGGAAAGGTGCACTATGAGTTCTATCGCCTTAATAGAGTCATCGATGATGTACAATTTGAATACTAGAGTGTCCAATAAGTTATCTTAGAATACTAGATTTCCATTTGAATGTATGCTCTTAGCAAAAATTATTGAAAAATAAAATATAAAATATAAGTATTGCAAGAGTACTGTTGTTTTTGTTCTCTGCTTTTAATAGGCGATTCTAAAATTGTATTAGAGTTGTGATCTTGCTAGCCTATGAAAAACACTAAAAAATTATATATTATAAAACCAAAGAAAAAGAATCAAAAAATAGCAAAAACCAAAACATTCAAACAATCGTACCACATGTCAAATAGTGATAGGAAAAGAAAGGATCAACAAAGGGAGCTGAGGAAGCAAAAAATGTCACACCAAGATGAAGAAAAAGAAATTTTTTGATATGATGAAATCCTTAAAGAAAGGGCAGCAACAACCTATCGAACTCTTCATCCAAAGTATGTAGGTCATGGAAACAAAGGAAACAAATCATGCCACTATGCCTCCAAGAATTGGTGCACAAAGGGAATATTCAACTTCAGCAGCAAATCAGAACACCTCAATGAAATCAATGATGGATACTGGATTTCCAAGAGTCACACTTTTGCAAAAATAAGTCATATCATAGGAGGAAGGGGCAAACAAAAGATGCAAGACTTGGATGCTCTCCATCTTGAATACAAGGCAAAAAGTATTGAATTTCTAGCAAAGATTTCCTTTATGAACTTCTACACAATGAAGTCTATTGACACTCAATCCCGCAATATCAAATTTTTCTTAAGAATCATTCTCCTCCATCCGCCATATCCATATTAGTTGTTGGAAATTACCAAAATCCAAAAGAGTCAAATTTTGGGAGGTATTTTCATAATATTCTATAAATGTGGACTTTTCTTTGGGATATCAAGCATTTCCTACTTATCCAATATCTGGTTCCAACTTCCTTTCCTAAGTCCTCTCCCCGTGGGGTTTGTCAAGATCTTTCATCCACCTTCATTTCTTTTATTATACTCTTACTCTTTCTAGACTATCAACGATAGTCCGATCTTCCTATTCTTTGTCCCATATCTCGATCTCCGTTCATTCTTCACAAATCTCCTTATGTTTAGTCCTTGTAGACTTTCAAACCGAATTTCGATATTCCTCACCACCTTGATTTCATCCACATCTTGTATCATCTTCTATAAAGTTTCTTTGCAAGCTCCTTTCTTACTACCTTGCGAACTTCCAACATCCATTTGGATATTTGGAACCCTCTCAAGTCCACCTCCAACATTCACCTCCACATCCAAATCTGCAAGAGCTTGAATTGCCTTTTGTTTTCCTTTTCTTCTTATGTGGACTTCAGCTAACGTCCGGATATCTTTCTCTCCACTTGGACATACTGTCCTAATGTCCATTCTCACAAGCTTCTCTACACCCTTTGCATCACATTTCATCCATTCCTTCTATTCATTTTGCAGATTTTTTTGTTGCATCCAAACTCCTTTCAAAAGTATAGTTTCAATATCATGTTTCGCAAGAATATTCCACATCCTCTTTTGTGCGTCCAATGCTTTTTTGAATTTCCACAAACCTTCCATAGTACTTCGTATTTGTCTCACCCACTCCCAAACCTACCTAGAACTAACATCATTGCCCAATTTGACCCCTGCAATAACTAGTTGGCTCTTTCTTGCCCAAAAAATGATCCAAAGATCAAAAATCAACAATGGAGGATGAAGACTGCCATGCCGCCATGAATGTGATTGTTGGATTTTCATATTCAAGTAATCCTTCGCCATCTCCATGCTACCATTTTCAACCTATTTCACGATATTTTGACTTGCTCCACACACAACATTAATGACATCCAATTCTAAATCAAATTTCCACAAGGATTCTATGACCAAACTAAGTGCTCTAAATATAAGTTCATTTCTCATTCAAATGGTCGGTCATTTCTCCATTTTCATGGAACTAGAACTAGAGTGCTTGGCAAGACCTACAGTTTCAATCTATGCATATCCAACCACCACTAGAGAAACTCATCTTAAGAAAAAAAAATGCGACAAGTTTTTTCATAGCTAAAGGTTTTCTCTCACCACGTTTGCTAATGCGAATGTAATAAGTATTTGATAAGTGCCCAAGTAGGTGAATGTAATAAGTATTTGTAATGGTCATTTTCTTCTTGCATGTGGAATTATAGAAGTTTGGATAAGGATTATTATAAAACATGTCCAGTTGTTGAATATAATATTCCTTTTGTCATTTCTATGTGTTGTATCTTCTAGTTGAATGTGATGTTGTAACCCAATATAAGGCACTGTTCTTAGAAGTGTTTGACCCTCTATGCATCTTACAATGAACAAAATCATTCACCAATAGTTTAGAAGTAGTAAATATTTTGTATGCATTTCATGGTTTAATATTTTAACCAAGGAATATCTCCAATAAGCCTTTAAGGTTTTCAATCTTATGAGAATCATGTCCTACAAACCCAAATCTTGCAGTTTGCAATAGCATTTCCATTAGCTTAATAGAGGTTATATGTGCATTAGGTTAGTACTTGTTCTAGTGACAACTTTCAAGACCATGCGTACACTAGATACTTCTACAACTGCCTTAGTTTATCTATCTTCTATTGTAACTAAATCTTGTTTAAGATTACCTCTAGGACTAGGAACACCCTCCTAGGTCAAGTTGAGCCCAACATGGAGTGATTATCCACTCTTAACAATTGGTCCGTCATCACTCACTTTTTGTTGATGAGCTAGTCTATCCAACTTCACAAACAACATATCCCTGGCCTTGAAGTGGATTGATCCCTCTAGAATTGTGAGCAACAATTTCGACACCCAACAAAGTCAAAAGACAAAACCAAGAATGGAAGTAAACCTACTCCGAAAAGACATCGTACAAAATTGCAAAGCAGGTTGGAAAAACTAATTGTCCCCTCATTTGATTCATCCAACAAAGCTTGAACATGAGTATGTATCCAAAAATTGAACGCATACTTCTCATTGATCCCTATGTACGAGGAAGTAATTAAATTTGTGATCCTTGACCTAAAGGGGGTTGCACATGAGTGGTGATATCAAAGTTTAGTTACTCAAGGGCATATCCTTGTCACCACCTACAAGGAATTCTCCAAGAGGTTGACCAATAGATTTAACAAACAAAAGCTAGAGAAGCATGTTAGAGCTCAATTATGACATCAAGGCTCAATGCATGTATACATAGCTAGTTTCTAAAGGATAGTCATAATGATGTTTGATGTGTCAAATGCTCGTGGAAGGGTTGAAAGAAGCCATTAGAGGCCTAATTAAGGCCCTTGAACCAAATTCATTGCAAGTGGCCATCAAAAGGGCCTTGACAATGGAAATCATTACACTAACAAATACTTCCAAGGGTCTACCTCAACAGGTGTGAGCTCTTGATCACCAAAGCAACAATAAGAACTCTATACAAACCTTTTTGCAAAAAATTAGGGGTTACTCCTCAACCCACCACTCATTAGGGGACTAAATCCACCTTTAAGAACTATCCATTGGGAGACATGACCCACAATGAGTTGCTAAGGAAATAAGTATGCTATATCTATAAATGACCTTCAAATTCAACACATAGATGCTTGGGGAAAGGACAAGTCCATTTGATCAAGGTACATTATGATGATGAGGGAGAGTCCATGTTAGGCACAAATACACAAAATGTGGTATAGCCAAAACTTCCACTAGATAGGGTTTCTAGCATACTATCAAGTTGTAGCCAAATAAGGCCTATTAGTGTGGCTCCTTATTGACACCCTCATGCTTTCAAGGATGGGATAGAGTAGTCTATATCAAAGAAGCAAAAATTGCAAAAAACTCATGGATAAGCAACGGCATCAATAGCTAGGGTTTATGAAGTAGGTTGCACCACCATAATTACAAACATATTAAGTACCTTTGGGTTTCAAAATAAAGAAGTTTAGCTCAAAGATTCTAGTTCATTTTGGGCAGTCATTATAATATTATTTTTTTCATTTCATTTGCATCACAATGATAATTCCCACCATTCTTTTTGTATTTTCAATGGTGAATTCTCATATTTTTCCATTTAGAGGTTTCTATCGCGATTTAAAAAAATTCTTTGAGTATTACCACTGAGTTTCGAAGGCAAGGGACTGACAGGAGACAGTAGACAGATTCCCTCAATTTTCAAACCAATTTTGGGGACATTTATATAAAATATAGGAAAATTTTAAATATATAGGGAAATTTTAAATATTCATATGAAAAAATGGATAAAGCATGCATAATATACATTATAAAACCACAACATATAACATTTGTGTTCAAAATTAATTGTCAATACTCAATATGCATTCAAAATTCAGAATTCATTGTCAATATGCATGTGAATTATGATATTAAAAAATAACATGCAACTTACAACTTTTTACATTTTGCAATGAGTAGATTAAGTCTATTCGTTTGGAAGTGGACACATACAACTTTACAACTTTTTACATTTTGCATTGAGTAGATTAAGTCTATCACCATTGTCACATTTCAATTTATGGTTATAATCATCCATACTGATAGCATATGAATTTCACTGTTTTGGAACAAAGTTAGTGGTTCCAATCATTATTATTCAGAAATATGTACTTACGAAGCAATTGGAAAAAAAATAATAAACTAAGAGCATTCCTGAAGAAAAGAAGATTTAATGACATTGCATTTGCAGTAATTCTGCTGAACACAAATTTACATAAAATTGGTGTTACATACTGCATGAATGATATCAACAAATCCTATTAAAGAATAGAAATATATACAGTAATGAATGTGCTTACTGATAAAGCATCAGCATGGGCAACAAAAATTCTCACAAGACCTTTCAGCCAACAAGGTAATATGATCAATGATTCAATTCTGAGCAGTCAGTAATTTCCATTATTTATGGGGTTCCCTGCAATTCGCAGAATCAACTCATGATTGCTTAACACTTACCGCAGAGGTAAAGAGCTGCGGTACCTTCAGCAAATAAGCATATACCAAAATGCAGATAATGACACTCATCTAAATATTCTAGCAATAAATAGACTGTCCTTTCCAAATGGTAGATGAAGTGAATGGCACTTCATTTATTATATGGGTTGACAAAAAGAATCACCTAGCATCTTCTATACTCTTTACTCATCACAACTATTGACAATTTGACCCTACCATAGATTGTTATCCATATTCTCACCGGACCCTTGCAATCGTGAATGTTACCAGGTCTTTCAGCCTATGAAACTTGTTGGATGGACCACATACCATACAACCAAACAAAAAATTGAGACTTTTCATCCTATGGAATAAATTTCAATCACAACTTTTACAATGGATCTTTCCCATTGACAAAGCTTTTGATATATACTCATCACCATTCTTACATGTGGCATCTTTGTCAAGGCTGGCAACTGTCACTGGGTTAAATATTTCTTTCCATTTTCATTCCTGTGGTCAGGGGGATCTGAACTCCACCAGCATGATGGGCATCTATGAACCAGAAGATAACTCAAAGTCTTGGAGTCAACCATTTCATCCCTAATGTTAGCTAAAGGAACTTTCCATTGCTCATTATCATGCAGAATTTTAGGCATAAGTTTATCCAGAACCTTGCAAACATCCTGACCTTCACGTTTATCAGCAGACATTATTGTTAAGCATTTTGCTGCTTTTTGCCCAACTAAATCAGATGTGCCAATAGTTCCTTCTAAAGGGCTTTTAAAAAATTAAGGGTCTGAGGCAGGGGATGGCCGGCTGTCCCCGGGACAGTCGGGGGACGTCCAGGTATCCCCTGGCCGTCCCCTGCCTCAGACCCAAATGCCCTTGGGTTTTCGGGACGTTTCCTTGGTTTTTTGCAAATTTGGGGATGTTTAGGGGATGTCCCCTAGCCGTCCCCCTATCTCTGGGACGTCCCTGGGACAGGGATGGGTGTTTTTGGACCGGGGACGTGTCCCCAGGTAATGCTGTAAAAAATGAATAAAAATTTGACAACATCCAAATCTAAAAGTTAAGCATTTTTTGAAAGGTTTAGGGGAGTCTTGGAGCTTGGTTAAAAGCGATAAAATTATGAAAAATAGCATGCTCCATGAAGGCCTGTTTTGTTTCAAAGGCTTTATATTGGGCTTGGTGGTGGGGACTCCACCCCTCGACCTTGCTTTGTATCACGATAGGGAGCATGTTAGGGGCATTGCTGTTGAGCCCTATAAGGGCCCTATCCCTTGACCTTGCTTGGGGAACTACCCCTAGACGCTTGTGAGGAGCACCACCCCTCACGACATTGCGCTCAAACCCCTATAAGAGGCATTGTCCCTTGACCATGCTAGAGATTCCCACCCTAGATCGCTGATTTCATTTTTTTTTCTCTCTATATCTTTAGCTATTAGAATGCTTTGAAATTAAAAAATAGTAGGTTCTCTTTTTTACATTTTTTGATAATACAATTTTTTCCCCAACTTTTTCTGATTTTTTGAGAAGAATCTTATACTTTTGGTTTGCTGGTTTTTTCTCCAAAAGATTTTTGCTGCAATGAATTTATTATTTAACAATTTAATCACTAACCACATCATATGTTACCTTGGTCACATATCTTAATCAGTAAGTTAGCAATATTCCTTTGTGTATTATTACAGCAGGATCCCTTTACTCCTATTGTTATGTTCACATTTCTTTGTTAAGTTTCTAGTGTATCCCAAAATTCCTTGGAAAGCATTGGTTTACTCCAACCTTTCAGCAAAACTTTGCTTGGGCCAAGTTTCTTACAGGAACATGAGCAATTGTATGCTTTGCCATGATGTCTAAAATCCATAGTTACCAAGAAACTGCATTATAGGAATATGGACTGCACACCTGTCCCCATACCAACAATTTCTGTTAACTACATTCATATATAATATAGCTATCTCCTTATTCATTTACTTGTGTACCCTAATTTGATTGGCAGCCCTGCCCTTGTACCAGTACCGGCACCCCTAATTTTGCTAAAAGCATGATATGCAGATTGTTGGAAAGATGAATGATAAAATATTGTGGAGAGCAATTTAGTGCTTGAATGATCTTTTATTTATATACATCGATTGCTCAGTAGTACACTTGCATGTATCATATGTATGAGGTTTGAAAAATTCAATTTGTTTTGTAAGTCGAGAAAAGTATGAACCTAGAATTGGAAAAACGTTACTAAAATTTATATAGGAATTGAAAAATCCAGATTGAATTGGACAAATCTGGCTGGTCCAAAAACCCTGGAGCGTCATTGAACTGGATTTGGTTACAATGATGTAGATTAATAATTAACTTATATTTAAGCCCAAATTGGGTAATTGAATATCAATCTTTAGACATGCTTAGACATGCTTACAATATTGTTTTCTAAGTCTTAATAAAAGTATATCAGCATCCTCTTTACTTTCCTAATTACCAGTAACAAAAGATAAAATTTTGTCCTTAATAAAATTTAAATCTGATTTTCATATAAAAAGTTATTTTAAACTCCTCTAAAAATAGAAAATCTATATATGCCTTTAATGTTAAATAATTTGACTATAGTCTTATGATATGGAGATTCAAGACCAAAGACATTTTATCTGCCAAGTCTCATTTGTGAAGAATTCAAGTTTGATTTCTATTTACCTCTGTTGGACCTATTTCAATAAACTCATTTTGTAAGAATAACACATTGTTTTGCTTTTTGTTCTTTGCTGACAATTATTTGCCCTGAGGATGAGTATGCCGTTTTTCTGCCAAGTATCATTGAAAACCTTCACTATGAGGAAATAGGGGCTGCTTAATTTACTTATCAATCTCTTTCACATTAATGCCAATGATAACTCTAGGTTTAACACTGTTAGGAGTTGAAAACCCTTGATGGGTTCCTTTGAGTTCTAGTACTTGTGGTATATTATTTATTGGGTATGTGCACCTTGTATAGGCAAAACTTGCACTGTACTTGTCTTGGGGTTAGGACCATAATTGGCCATCCTACCTATAACATATATCTTGAATGGCGTATAAATAAAGGCTATGCTTCCCATCATATCAAAGAGATTCATATATGTGTACTTTTCTTAATTGTATTCAATGTTTTGTGATTTTTTAAATGTCTCCTAACATCAACATATTGCTGTTTTCCTCAATGTTTGCTGAGTTTATTTTATGCTTGATTGTGGATTTGTGTCATTAATCGCACACAGTATTTAGAGCTTAGCGATTGAAAACTCTCTAGGTTCTGGTCCTTTGAACGTTTGCAAGAGCACAGAAGAGTAGCAATATCTCATTGTGTTGGCCTGCTGTAATTTTTCTTCTGTTAAGGGTCAATTTTTTCTTGATAAAGAAGATCCAACAGATTTGTGGATAAAGGCAATTTTTAGCTTCCAATCCCAATCTTTCAAAATTTGGGCACTATAGTTGTTCTCGAGGACAATTGCACTTGCAAGGCTTTCCCAGCACAAGATTTAGTTTATCTTTGAAAAGTAGGACTTTTAAAGGAAATCCTTATCCAGCTATATTATTTTTCAGATCTTTCACTTTTGAATTCTTTGAAAATTTTCATTAAGGGTCCATTCTTTGTTCTCTGGAAATTTTATTCATCGAGCTCCTCAAATCAGTTCTTGAAGGTTTCAGACCCCTAGGGCTAGGTAATAGGTCTTCTGAAACGAAGGGACAGACAAAAGGCAGGGATGTGCATGAACAGTTATAGCAAGGTCAATGGCGGATTTTTTTTCCTATTAAGAGCAATTTTTTTGAAAATGGAATCCAACAAGTTTCATGGGCAAAAAACATTTTTTGGCTTCGAATACCATTCTTTGCAAAGTTTGGGAGGCTATTTAGTTCATTTGAAGAGAATTGAACTTGCGAGGTTTGCCTGGCAAAATATATATTTTTTTAATTTTTAATTTTTATTTAAAAGGGGAAACGCTTTTGACCCAAAGCTATGAACCAGCGAGGTCACAAACAGGGGACCTCATCCCCAATATAAACACTGAACAATAACACCCCAGTGGGGTTTGAACCTTGATGGAAAGAACAACAACTCCACAACTTAACCATCACACTATGCCACTATTGGCTCCTGGCATAATATTTTCTTTGTATAGGAAAACTGGATTTTGATAGGAACCCATATCCAGTTGTATTTTTTTCATATCTTAGGACACTTTTTCAGTCATTGAAAAATTTGGTTGGGGGTCTATTCTTTGTTCCCTAGAAGATTCATCCATCCAGCCGTTCATATATGCCCCTGAAGGTTTCTGACCCCTAGGGCTGGGCAACAGGTAGTTTGGAGAGTGAATGGGCATGCAAAGGGCAACATGATAGTCAGTCATGTACATGATCAGGTGCTAGCAATTTTGCCTTCTGCAGTTGTATGCCAGATCATGAGCCTAGATTGGACAGGGGATTTCCTTGTTTGGAGGTGCTTGGCCCTAGTAGTCATGCTGTTGAACCTCCCTGTTTGTTTTTAACTTTTCTCTGATAACTACAGCATTATAGTGAGGTGACATCAGAAGTATACTGTAGCAGTGGTGTTGGCATTAAAGTCAGGCAAAGTCAATAGGTTACTGCAGCAGTGATGTGAACATATTGCTAGCATTCTGTGACATGGCGCTGTTGGCTTGATCTGTATGGTCTAGGCTAGACTGATCTAATTGCTAGACTTGACAAAATCAAGTGCATTCTCGCCAATTTCATTCTCTGTTTCAAATTTGAATATTTTCTTATTGTTAAATTTGATGACCATTGGACTGTCATCTGGCAATTTTTAGCCCTGACCTATTGAAGGCCATAAATTTTGCATTCGGATTTTGTTTAAGGTCATTTTTGAACATTCTTGGAAGCTCTCTTCAAGTTCTTTGCAGTGCTAACCTATTTTTAGATAGAAGATCTGGAGATCTCTGAAGGGGCTTCAGACCTATATCTAAAAAGAAAATAAAACCAAGATCCAGTAACCATAAACCAGAGATAAATACTACAGGCAGAAAACAAGAAAACCAAAACACAAACAACAAACCCATGGCAATGCAATTCAAGGAAATCAAACCTCAACCCTTAGAAGGGAGCACCAACAACACAACACCATACCAAAGGAAAAATCTAACAATGCCTGTACAAAAACCGCCAAAAGAAACATAAGGCACAATTATGGAAATTTAGAAATTCCTCATCAAGCTATGCCTAAACTGCATGGAGCAGTCTTCCATTGATCATAAGCCATATTATAGACACCATTCCTAGAAACTGCAACAGTCCTCACCAACACTGACACGGGATTCACAGATGTACGCAAGCCCTCCATTTTAATGCCTTTAATCACCTCCGCTTGATGCACTGGATAAAATAAGATATTATTCTTTAGGTGCAGAAGAGTATGGCTGCTGTCAATCTCAAAGAAGCCCTTGTGGTGAGAAATGAGCATATTTTGTGTAACCAGTTGAATAACTTGACAGAAGTCCACGAGGTTGCCCACATCCCTGGTGAGATGTATCAGTTCCTCATGCATGGCCTTTTTCACCTGTACTTCCTGCACATAGAGTAACAGCTCTATACACTGTACGCCTGAAACCAGAATCTCCTTCGTTGCTTTCACTGACTGCACCAGTAGCTCCACCAGGCTATTATACACATCCTCAGCTTGGACCATTGCTGCCAATTTTGTCTCGAAGTCTGCTAGAATAGATGCCTGGGAACAAAGTATTCCATTGTCCTCTATTCCATCTGAACCCAGAATAGATTTTGCCACTTTCATCATGGATGAGATGGAGCAGATGAAAATATTTTTCAGCCTACATACTCCCTTTGCGGAGAGGGTCCTTAAGCGAGCTAAAACCTTTCCTAGCCATTAAAAATACACCAGAAGCCAGCCACACACACTATACTGGCAACATAGAGACCCTATCAATAGCAAATCAACATACCATGTGGATAAGAAAACCAGATAGAAGGTGTCCATACATGAGCCAGCTTCCACTTTTAAAACATGGATAACAATAAAGATCGCACTGACCAAATACACCCCAAACTTGTCTATCTTTTACTTGTGTGAAGCCATCACACCAAACTATGCCACTCCTTAAACAGAAACGAGGCATAAAGAGAAATAACTACCATCCTATGGAGAGCTGTGAATAGAACAATTAACCACATTGGCCTATCCTTTTTGATAAGTCTTGAAAGACCTTCCCAATTTGACATGTCATGACTTTCTGGGGAGGAGATATTAGAAAGTTCCATCACTTTTTTGGCTAATAGATCTGCCACTTTATTTTGCTTCCTATAGCAGTTTGCCATCTCAATAGAAGCAAATGTGTTTTTCTAGGTTAAAACTTCTTTCAGAATAGAGCATAATGTCCAATTTGCACAATATACTTTTTATAGAGCATTGAATAGTTAAAGAATATCTCTCCACTATGGTACTACAACCTTAAGAATTCACCAAAATCTCACCAGCCAAGAGCACCTCCCATTTGGCTTCATTATTTTATTTGATATCCAAATTATGAAACTCTCCAACCACGAAATTGCCTTGGCATCGCAAATCATGTAACTAGCACCCATTGATTCAAAAGATTACCACAAGAAGCACCATCAAAGTTCCAACTTTCCACCTTATAATGGAGATTTCCATTTCTCCTCTCTTGTATAATTCTTAGAGACAATTACCCCGTTGACGAGAGAACTTAGATTAATATGACATCGGTTTGCTATTTGGATTTCAAAGATAGACATGTGCACAACATTTTTTTGTGGGTCACCTTTCACATATTCTCTAATTATACCTTCAATTTGAGCCCAACAATGATCTATTGTAAATGTTTCATCCCTAAAACCCTAGGTTTCTCTCTAGCCAAATGCCTCCTAAAATACAAAGCATAGAAGTCCTCCAAAGTTCATGTAATCTTAGGGTTTCCTTTGGCCAACTGCTAATTGATTGTTTTAGTGTAGTTGGTACGACCCATCTCCTTTACAACTTAGAAATTAATTTGGCCCATATCCCTAATGAAAATTCATAATTCAGTGAAAGATGATCTCCCATTTCACAATCTTTAAGGCATAATGGGCATCTCAAGGTGCCATAAATTGATCTCTTCAAAAGATTGTCAAAAGCAAGAATTTTATTGCACTTTGCCAACTAGTTGCCAATTAGACAAAAGTCTTACATTTGCGTGGGGCTGCAATATTGTACTATATTAATCAACTTTCTTTTTAATTTTTGTGGTGTATTTTTCTCAATATGGTGATATTTCTAGGTGTTTGTATATTAGCGGGACACAATTATTTGTCATGGATTTTGTGTATTGAGGTTGCTTTGAGATCTAAGTACTTCTTGTGGAATTGAGAAAGTTTCTACTATCAAAGGGGAGTAGGATGCTCACCTTAATAAGTTAGATTGGGTTGTTGGAATTGTGTTGGCCCATGTGGCTCCTAAGCGACGCTTTTATTTGAGGGGGTCAATACTCAAATGGAGATGTTACAATATCTTGAAAAAGTTGTACATGAAGACTATTGCATGAAAGATTTTCAGACTAAAGGTGAATTATCTTCATTCAGTCTATGGTATGTAATCCCCCCAACTTTTACATCACATCATTAACAAACTAAACACAAACTAGTAAAATTTCGTGTTACAATTGTGGCATACACATGTCACTATTGGAACTAAACAATATTGTGACTAAAGAACACGACAACACTATAAGTGCATGACAACACAAGGTCTACAAAGACCAAACATAATCATATTAGTGGAAGACTTACACCTACCATGAGACTGGCACATTGCAATGGACAATTGAGACACTAGAGACATCAATAACATGATGGTAGGTTACAAGACCACCACCATCATCTTGAATGAATGACAAGAATATGGTGAGAGTGGCACATTGTATCCTCAAACCAAGCAAGACATAACCACACATTCGTGATGATGTGGACATGACATCCAAACCATAAGTACACTCACTAAAGTAGGATTATTGGGAGATCCAAGACCAACCTCACCTAATCATTCAAAATACTACTTGTTTTGAGACAATGACATCACTTTAAACACAAAAGGAGGAATAACTAACAAGTTACACAAACTACCATAAAACTAAGTTGATAGTCAAATATCACTCTTATTAGTAGTTTGGAATCACCTAGGGTATCTTGAGATCACCCATGTTACTAGTCAAAATGCTTCTATGCCAAACATGTGATTTTAGACAGTGGATAAGGCCTAGAATGAACAACGAGACTCTTGGAAGCACCAAATTTGATTCCAAGGCTAAACAAGGGACCCACAATAAGCCTACCAAAAAGACTAATCCCCAACACAAGGTTTAAACAACCAACACACTTACCAAGACAAAAGGGTCCAATGTGCAGACATTGCCAAGCAATGCAAGCTGATGGTAAATATGCCAAGTGACCTACAATTTACACACCCAAAGCACCATGTGAATGTGACTCACACCAATGGGATATGAGATCCCTAAGCATCCTAACCAATGCATTAAATCCAAAAACACATCCTTTCAAAAACAAATGTAACTTTACTTTTCTACACATGGCAACAAGCCTACTCTACCGTGCCACTAAAACACAATTAAGAGCATATCTTTCCATGCAACATTTATTAGAAATGAAGGTAAAAACCTATAAAATAAGAATACAAAATTCAATTGCAAAACTGAAATTAACTAGCAGATAACCAAATGGAAATTGCTGTAATGCAAAAATCAACAAGGAGGAGAAAGTAGAGAATAGAAGAGATAAACACATAACACATTATTTACATGGAGAAAACCCTTTCAAGTAAAAACTCCACCAAGAAGAGAGGTCAAGTCTATATTATCTTCAAAAGAGAGGTTACAATACAATCACTTACCCATCTCCTCTTTAGTCTTCAATTTTGTAGCACCTGTAAATAAAAGTTTTCTCACATGCTACTACCTCCCCAAGCACATATTATATAGCATTTTCTATGCCAATTATGGTGTCCAAGATGGTTACAAATCCTAACGCCCCTACCTTGAAAATATGCAAGCATGCTTAAAATAGCCCATGACATGTTATAACCAACTTACTAACCTCTCAAAAAACGGGCATGTAGTTTGTCCATATTCCCAAGGTGTCTTCCATCTTCATGTGCAAGGTGTTATGGGCTTAAAAATAGCCATGCTAAGTGTCATAACAACCTCCTAGAAGTTGGATGCTTAGATTCTCCATAGTCTTTGAGATGCTTGTCTTGCAAATAGTAACTTCATGTTGATAGATAATTAATTATTGACCCCAGCAAATAATTAATTATTGTAACAGTAAAAAATTTACAGCTGCGGTGAATTTCTCATCCCTTGTGATTGCATTTACAACCAATATTTGGAATAATTAAATACACAAGATTTACAAGGTTGATGACACTTTAATCCTAACAGCATAGCTAAGCAAGGACATGATACAATAATGCATTTTATTTTGTTTCAATGACATAATTCAATGCTTAAACTCAACCATATTTATTCTTTCCAATTAAGGACAATTTCAAATATTCAAAGCATGTGAACAAGACTATCAAACATGCTACTAATTTGATCATAACTTTATGATAATAAGGGCTGGGTGAACACAAAAAATACCAATGAATTCAAATAAGAATTACAAAACATTTGATCAAATAAAATATTACTTCTACACATTTTCCAAAAATGAATAGTAACAACTAGAATGTTCAAATGGAATCACTTGCTTATGTATGCATTTTCTACCAAATTATAAAATACAATTAAGATGACAATTTCATGCTTGTATTCAAAGAGTACAAGGATGGGCACATTTCAAGATGAAATACAAGTTCAAATACATTGATTTCATAATTGCAACCTTTGCTTAATATTCAAGGCATAAATGCATACTAGTCAAGATATTGAACTAGGAACTCATCTAACTCCTAAGACATTTTCGAGAAGGGATCAATGGAGGATGTTACCTACCACCCTATCATATTACCATTGTTGAGTGCAATATATGCCTATGCCACTCTAGACAAACCTTGAACTAAAGAGAGAGAGGTCATAGGTACATTGCTAACAAGACCATTCTTTGATCCACAATCACACTTGAATATACAAACCTTAGTAGAGAGCATTAGTTATTCACTTCATTTTTATCATAGGTTGTTGATTCGACACACAAGATCCCAAATTCTTAAGAGTTAAGGCAGATTAGGAGACATCATTGAGGTTTTATCTTGCCAATTATTTTTTTTCATAAATAGAGTGATGGATTGTTATGATCTTCAATTCTATGTGGAAGCGAAGGAAAATGATGAATTTGAGAGTGTGGTGGTGGAAGAATACAATTCCTTAGTGAAGAACAGTTCTTGTAGGTTGGTACCTACATAAAAGGGAAAGGATGTGGTGAAGCGCAAGTGGGTCTACAAGATTAAGTTCACTCAAATGAGTCCATTGAGGGGTAGAAGGTGCGGCTAGTGGCAAATGAATATTCCTAAAGGAGGTATTGATAATTGGATGACATATGCTCCAATTGACAACATTGAATTTGTGTACACTAGTCTTTCTCTCTCAGTAAAGTTTGGTTGGGAAGTGCATTAGATGGATGTGAATTGTGTATTTTCTCAATGAACATCTTTAAGGGAAGATCCATATGGAACAACCACAAGAAATTTTTGTAGCACAATGAATCCAAGCTAATTAACAAACATTGAAAACCATTTAATGGGTTGAGGTAGGATCAATGAGCTTGGTATGAGAAGATTAATAAAGGTCTTCCTTTTGTTTGGCATCAATAGATGTGAGTTAGATCAAATGTCTATGTGAAAAATGAAGTAGGGCATACCTTGGTTGTGGTTCAAGATTACAAGTTATAATTCTTCCTTGATTTGTTGTTTGAAGAAGGATTTGGGTAAGGCAATTTTTATTTCTCAACCCAAGTATGCACTTGACTAGTTAAAAATATTCAATATGCATAAGTGTTAATTCGTCTCTACCCTATATCAATTTAGAGTCAAGTTACTAACACAATGTTCTTTGCCTCAAGTTGATGCCACCTTATATAGGAAATTTGTGGGATGTCTATTGTAGTTCTCTCATGTTTGCCTAAATATTTCTATTGTTGTTGACCTTGCTTGTGTAAAAAGAGCAGAGAGCTAGAGAATTTGAAATATTCGAATGATTTATTTACAAGAAGCAAAGCTTCATAAATAGATTACAAATTTACAAAATTAGAGAGTTTCTATAACGAAACTGAAAGAAGATCGAAGAAACAATCTTATCTACAATATTACAATATAATACAACATTGAGCATTAATTAATTAAATAAATACTAAATATTATTTTAATACCCTCCCTTAACGCTCAATCTGTCAACTACACCAAGATGCCCCCTGAATTTTACAAACTTATTTGGACTGAGTGACTTAGTGAGAATATCTGCTATTTGCTCCTTTTTCGGAACATACAGCAACTGAATTGATCCATCTTCAACAAGCTTCCGAATGAAATGATAATGAGTTTCCACATGCTTGGTTCTTTCATGGAAGACAAGATTTTTGGCAAGTTTGAGAACTCCCTAATTGTCACAGAACAAGGGAGTCAGACCTGCTTGAGATATTTGCATATCCGCAAGTATCCGACAAAGCCAAACTGCCTCACAAGCTACCTTAATTGCTCCTCGATACTTTGCTTCTGTCAAGGAAAGAGCCACTGCCTACTACTTTTTACTAGTCCAAGTGACTGCATCAAATCCCAAACTGAAAACATACCTAGACGTTGATTTTCTGTCATCAACTGAACCTGCCCAATTTGAGTCTGTGTAACCAATGAGTCTAGGATCGTGACTCCTAGTGTAAATAAGTCCATAATCAGAAGTGCCCTTCACATAACACAGCACACGCTTCGCTGCTACCCAATGATCAGCCTTGGGGGCTGTCATGAAGTGTGAAATGAAGGTCACTGCAAAATTGAGGTCAGGTCTAGTGGCAGTGAGATAGATGAGGCTGCCCACTAGTTGCCTGAACAAGGATTCATCCACCACAGGTGAGTCAGATTTAGCTGACAACTTGAGCCCTTTTTCCATGGGTGTGGAGGCAGGTTTGCAATCTTGCAGTCGAAACCTATCTAATAGACTTCAAGCATATTTGGATTGGGAGATGAATATACTGCTCTCTATCTACCAAACCTCAACACCTAAACAATAATGCAAAAGTCCCAAATCTGTCATGTCAAATGTGTTGCACAAATCTTGTTTGATCCCATCGATCAAATGTGCCGAGTTGTCAGTAATGATTAGGTAATCCACATAGACAACAAGAATAAGAATATCACTACCAGTGTGTTTGACATACAAATGAGAATTAGATGGACTCCTTTGAAAGCCATGATCTGTGAGATACTTGTCAATCTTGATGTACGAAGCCTGAGGAGCCTGTTTCAAACCATAGAGTGCTTTCACCAGTTTGCACACCTGGTGTTCTTTTCTGGCAACCTTGAACCCTGGAGGCTGCGTCATATAGACTTCCTTCAACTCACCATTGAGGAAAGCACTCTTAACGTCCATCTGATGGACTTTCCAACCAAACTGGGCTGCTAAGGCAAGGACGAGCCGAATGGTACTCATCTTGGCTGTAGGAGCAAAAGTCTCCTCGTAGTCAATGCCCTCTTTTGTGAAAAACCCCTAGCAATGAGACGAGCTTTGTACTTGTCAAGTGTTCCGTCAACTTTGTATTTAACCTTATACACCCATTTGCAGCTAATGGGCTTCTTCCTTGGAGGAAGATCAAAAAGGACCCAAGTGTGATTCTTCTGAAGACTTTGGTATTCAACCTCCATAGCTTGTTCTCACTCAGGAATTCCTTTAGCCTCTAAATATGTTTGAGGCTCATAGACACTGTGAATGTTGGCCATAAGACCCAAATTAATTGTATGCTACTGTTTGCTCTTGTTTCTGGACAATCGCCCCTCAATGAGCTTATCATCATGAAGATCAACAATATTCTTAGCCCACCATTTAGGCCGGAGAGGAGAAGTGCCAACATTAGATGCAACATGAGGAGTTGGAACTGGTAGTGGATCTGGAATAGGTTCAATAGGTGGAAGACCTATATCATCCAGAGGGAAATCGGGTTGAGCATCGTCAAAAATAAAATCTTCATCATCCCTCCCATTAGGTGGACCTAACGAAAGACGGACACCCAAATTAGAAGCCTTCAAAAGCTGATCCTCAAAATGCTGCATAGACGAGGAAAGGTGAAAGGGTTCTTGTTCTTCATCAAGGACAACATCCCGACTAAAGATGAGACAATCAGTGTCTACATCAATCAACCGGTAAGCCTTATGGTTGTCACTGTATCTGGTGAACATAAGCTTTTGACTCTTGGAATCCAAGCTTGGAATCCGGTGATCAATTTTGGGAAGACTTTAGATGATTGATCCTAGGTTTGCGACTAGTCCAAGCTTCCTCAGGAGTCTTCCCTTTAACGACTTGTGTAGGAGACTAATTAAAAAGATAGACAACAGTATAGATTGCTTCTACCCAATATTTATTCGAAACACTCTTGTGTTGTAACATGGAGTGGGCCATCTCAGTGATTGTACGATTGTGCCACTCTACAACACCGTTTTGTTGAGGAGTGTAGGGTGTGGTGAATTGGTGTTTGATACTGTGTGTATCATAGAAGTTGGAGAAAGCAGTAGAACAAAATCGCCCCCATTATCTGACCTAAGAGTGATTATGGAACAACTAGACTCTTTTTTTACTAAGGCCTTAAACTTCTTAAATATAGTAAACACATCTGATTTCTGTCTAAGAAAGTACACCCACATTTTACGATTGAAATCATCAACAAAAAGAAAGAAATACCTACAACCAGTAACAAAAGGTGTATTTATTAGCCCACATACATCAACATGAAGCAATTGTAGTACCTTAGAGGCTCGCCATGAGTCACCATCCATGAACGGTGTCTTGTGTTGCTTCCCAACATGACAAGCTCCACAAACTCCATGATGCTGAGTCTGGATCTTAGGTAAACTAGCTACAAGTCCCTCTCGAGCTAGCTGAGAGAGGTAGTGCACATTTAAGTGCCCATATTGTTGATGCCAAAGATTAGTGATGGAAGAATTTTTGGTTGCCATGGCTAGCTTTGGAGAATCGCATGTATCCACAAGTCTGTATAAACCATGATCCTCAATGCCAACATCTACAGTGGCGCGAGTCTCTCAATCAACAATCGAACACTTATGTGTGCTGAATACCACATCCAACTGAGGAGAGTGTCACATAATCTGACTGACAGAGAGAAGGTTCAGTTGCATGCCAAGAATGTAGTATACATTGAGGAATACGAGATTCCTCCAACCAAACTGAATCTGAATAGTGCCCTTACCGACAATGGTATACTCTTCACCTCCAAAAATAACCGAGTCACTGAAAGAAGAGAAGTCTATGAACCAATCACGCTGATAGGTGAAGTGTTGCAAAGCACTTGAATCAATATACTAGGCAGAGGACTTCACATGATTTGCAGGTCTTTTAGCCATAAATGCATAAAAGGAAGATTCCTTCTGCTCAGTGTGCTCGACAACATTCACTTTCTGTTGAGACCCTCCCTGCTTCTTCTATTCAGAAGCCAAACACTGACGACAATCCTTCTTCATATGACCATATTTGTGGCAGTAATTACACTGAATGTTCTTTTTCTTAGGGCTGCTTGGAGGTTGACCTGAGCCTTTTTGCTGCGAAGGCTATCCTTTCCCTTTATTCTTAGGCTAAGACTTGGCTGAAATAGCTTGTTTTGTAGAGGATGAAGAGGCACTACTACCAAACTGTTGTTTCTAGTGTTCCTACTGCAAAAGGATGGTACAAAGCTCTGGAAACTTTAAATCAACATTAGTTGATTTAATGTTGAGGGTTTCAACAAAGTGCTCATAAGACTTCGGTAGACTTTTCAAAGTGATGGCTACCATGTCTTCTTTCTCCATTTTCCAATCAATCACCTCCAATTGATCACGAATGTCCTAAATCTTTGTCAGATGCTCTTGTAAGGACATTCTTTCATCCATCGTGATGGAGAACAGTTGGTTCTTCAGAAAGAACGCATGAATCTTGTTAGAGGTTTCATGCAAGGTTTTCAAATGCTCCCAAATCTCAGTAGTTGATTTGCTGAACGGAACTTGTGGAAGCTGATCATCAGTAACTGAAAGCTTAATGAGCATCACCGCTTCATAATTTCGCTCATCAAACTTTTCTTGGTCTTTAGTCGTTGTTGTGGGACGAGTAGCAGTGCCTAGAACAATTTGATCAAGGCAACGATATTCGAAGATAGTCATCATTCGTTACTTCCAGGTGTTGTAATTTCTGCCGTTGAATTGTTGACTGCCTTCCAACATAATGTTGGTCAAAGATGCCATCTTTCATGCTTTCTGAAGCACAAAAAACGAGATACAAAAGAGGCTCAAAAAATTGAATACACGAAACCCAAGACATGAATTCCAATGTATTGAGGAAGTTTCAGGCACAAAAAACAAGGCAAACCCGATTGCACAAATTCCAATGCATGGATTATGAGGCACCCAAAAAAAAGGATGACTACCTAGAAATTTTCTCGAGAAACCCAAAAAGAATCTATGATCATAATTTTTTTTTTGGCTTGAAAACAGAGGGTTTTTTAGAAATCTTAGCTGCTGCACCCAAAAACAAATTCTGCACACGATTTTTCAGAAAATCGTGTCAAAAACGAGCAGAAAAATGATGCCTAAAAATAGGTGAAAAAATCACGATCCAAAAAAAAATCGTGACTCAGTAATAGAGAGAATGCGGCCAGAGAAATGCTTCAAAATTGCGACCTAAACACGTTTACAGAAAACGCATCCAATAGAGCTCGTTAGAAACCCTTTAGTAGGTCGCGCGGGAGAAAGAGATTGGCAGATACATGCGGACAAGGGTCACATATGAGTAGAAAAAGGTTGTGCGCCCAGGAAACAAGAAAAGAACGTCTTCACAAATCACACCTAGATAGAAAATGCAGGCTGAGAGAAAGAAATAACACAATTTGCCAAAACCTCACGGGAATGCAGATGACGAAAAAAGTAGACACAATTTTCTTCTCAAAAAAAGGCTTTTATTTCTTCAGAGAAAATCCACTATTTTTTTCGAAAATCATGAGCTCGATTTTCAAATCACAGAAAAAACGTGATTTTCAAACTTCTTAAAAAATCACAATGGCACCAGAATCAAATTTGGCTCTGATACCATGTAAAAAGAGCATAGAACCAGAGAATTTGAAATATTCAAATGATTTATTTATAGGAAACAAAGCTTCATAAATAGATTACAAATTTACAGAATTAGCATGTTTCTAAAACGAAACTGAAAGAAGATCGAAGAAACGATCTTATCTACAATATTACAATGCAATACAACATTGAGCATTAATTAATTAAATAAATACTAAATATTATTTTAATAGCTTGTAGGATTATGCAAAAGCCTAAGTAAAGCCACTAGGAAGCTACAAAAAGGATATTAACATATACAACGAGATTAATAGAGTTTGGGCTCATATATTGTTGGAAGAATGAATGCATGAAGTTCAGGAGAATTGGATGGCTTATGTTTCAATGATTTTATGCTTGTATATATTATTCAATATTGTATAGAGAAGTTACATTTGTAACTTACATTGTAAGCTACTTTGGTGACATAACTAAAACATAGAAAAAGGGATCCTAGGCCCTTAATGCAAAGAACCTAGGATTCAATGGTACCTTTTTCCAAATTTCTTTGAGATGTAGATCCAAGGTGAAAAGATTGACTTTCAGCCCTAATGGTGAGCCAATCGTACCTGAATCTACATCTAAAGGGGGATTGGAATTGATTAGAAATATTTTGGAATGATTAAACTAATGATCTTATATGCCCTAATATTAAAAGTGCATGATCCTGAAAATTGATAGACGGAAACAACAGTCTGCAAGTGGATTTGGGAAGTGCAAAGGACACCAAACCTGCTTAGAAAAATTGGATTTGAGGTGCCTACAAGGACTCATTTTCCCATGGGCGAATGGGCCTTTGTACAAGGGTTTTGACCAACTTTTGGGGTCCTCTAGTACAAGATTTGAGCTTTCATTGGCCACTAGTCCCACTGTCGGAAATAAATTTTGCAACTTAGTGTTTGTGTCTTGACAACAATGATGACAACAAATGCAACAATGTAGAATTGCTCTTCAAGATCTCTTCAATCCTTCTTCAACTTGTAATTTGCATATACACAAAGAGGGAAAAGTGTTTGCTTTGTTTGTATGGGGGTTTGCCTTGGTCAAACCCCAGTTCGGTAATTAAACCTTGATAGAAAGATAATGAAAAAGGAAGGAAATGATGAATGAACAATGCTTGTTACAACTCACCACCCTTCAATGGCTTCCCTTAGAGGACTAAGAAAAACACGTCACTCCAAGGATTGGGATCTTGCTTGATTGACTTGATTGATTGCTTAAAATGCTTTGAATGCTCTTGAAAACCTACATCACAATGTTAGATTCAAAAGATGACTTGAACATACATGAACTTTGACATGGTGATAGGATCTTGATTGTTGCTGTAAATGACTGATAATGCAGCTCTCAAATGCTCTTGACAATAATATTTGCTCTTGAAAGTTCACCTCTTGCTAGTTGCATTTCAAATGATAAAATAACTATATGTATTTATAGGTGTTTATCTAATTTCCCAAAAATTAGATTCCAAAAGTCGACAATTGCAAATTGAATTTGAATCATTAAAAGACCGCCAAAAGCATATTTTAAAATGGGTCTTATGACTTAAAGGGGACCCATTCGCCCATGGGAAAATGGGTCTTGGCCCATAAGTCCAGGACACACATTCCATGATGATTAAAATATTAAATGCATTAATTAAATGTTGGTTCTCCTTTCGGAAAACGAGAAAATAAGGCTTTGGAATGCATAATTTGGCAAATTAGAAGCTTAATTAAGTCCCAATAAATTAAGGGACCCAAACATAGTGTGAAATTGTAAAGGTATACAATTTCCTACAGTACAATAACTAATATGGTGTTATTACATCATTAACATAAGCAACGAATGCTTGTATACAAAATTGTAATCTAACATTATATTATATGTAATACTACATTATATTGAAGCTTACTTTGCCGAAAACAACTCTTGAGCCCAAGGGGAAAATATAGCCAGTAATTGATCTTTGAGAAATATCTAAGCTAGCCCAATTCGAGTCCATATAACCTCTCAAACAACAATCATTTGTCCTTTAATAGAGAATGTCAAAGTCAAGTGTACCTTTTGACATATTACAACACTTATTTTGTTGCTTGCTAATGAACAAGTTTCAATTAGTCCAAAAATCGAGAGAGATGACTAGTAACAAAATAAAGATTTGGTCATGTGGATGTAAGATATATCGAAGTACCCACCAATTGCGTATAGAGTGACTTGTTGACCAGTAACAAATCATCTAAGTTACCGGTTCGGTTTTGGGTTCGGGCTCGGGTTCGAGAACTCGGTTTGCCGGTTCGGTAAATTTTTTTTTTTGGGGTGGGTTCATTTTGGGTTACAAAAACATATAAAAATCAGAAATATGTACATATTTGCAGCAGTAATTAAGTTCAGAATACACCACCATATTAATAGTCAAATAACATAGCAAAAATACACCACCACTTTATACTCAAATGTCATGATATAGATTCATTTGGCATATTTTATTGCTTCCTCTTCAAACAGGATTTGAGAAGTATGTATCTAAATTTTGGATCTAAGAACATGTTGTGCATTTGTTTGAGCTGTCAAAAGTAGGTATGCACAACTTGCCTAACCTTCATTATAAGTCCTAGCTGTGGGTTCCTCTCTCTTTCTTGGGTCTGTTTCTTAGCTTCAATTGGCAAAAATTGGTAAGAGACATTGTTTCATGAGATTATTCCTAAGAGATCTATACTCATTTAGGTAGTCCAAATAGCTCTGTCCTACATTCTTCTGTCCCTCTGACCATCTAGGTCTTCTGCTCTATCCAAAATTTAGGCATCAGGGGTCTAGTTACTGATCCTATTATTGTTCTGGTATTATTATTATTGTTGTTGTTTGCAGAGTTAATTGCATCACTGTTCATATTTTCAACATTTGTGTCAATAACTTGGTCAACTGCTGCTGTCCCTGTATAAGTGCATTTAGTTGCTGCTCTATATTAATGTCCTCATGTGAATTTCTTTTATCTTTGTTTGCCATAATTTCTTCTACTTCCAAATCTGCAAATGGAAATCCTTCTGTATTTTCCAAACATTGAAATTGTGGCCTTTTGAGTTCTATCTGATAGCACTTGTTTATTCTATCACTTGGATGCATATGGAGTGTATTTCTATATCAATCTGTTAGAGACCCAACAGGCTGGTAGGAAAACTAGCTTAGATACCAGTAAAATATCCTTAACTGATTTTTTTGTGTTTTTGACAAATGTTTGACAAAATACTCTTATGAACTAAATAAATGCAATAAATTGATTTACTTTGGTCTAACCACAATTCATGCAGCTATAAAAATGAAATATTAATGGTATTCAATTGAAATTTATCTCAACACAGCTACACACGAAGACAACACGTATCTATTTCATGTGTTAGAGGCAAATATTAGGGTTAGAGGGAATAAAATAGTCTTTAAAAGTCAACAAAAGGTCAAAAAATTAATTAAAAATTGCAAAAACACGTTGAAAAAGTCTGCCTGGGCACAAATTCTACCCGGGTTCGAAAAAAAGGACCCTGGCAGAATCCACAGTCAGGGTTTCAAACCCTGGTCAAACCCACAGTCGATTTTTCGAACCCACAGCAAATTTTATCGAACCGGACCCGAATTTCGAACCTGAACCGAACCCAAATCGTACCCAGGCTTCCCAGGGGCGAACCCGGTAACTTAGCAAATCATTATAGGCTAACAATTTCAGCTTGACCTCCATAGTTGTAGTGGAAGAATTACAATCAACCACGTGAAATTGTTCCAAAAGGTTCATAACATGCATGGCTTGAGTGATAAAAATCAAATGGTTATGGTACTAGAATTCTACACTAGGCAATATTATAGAAGGTCTAGATCAAGCATGTCAAAAGAAATAGATCAGAGTTCACGTGTTGCAATGTAGTGACCCTATTAGCTGTGATGGCAAGATCATAATCAGAGTGTCATCATCATCACTTTGGACATTAAGGTTCAGATCAGAAAGGCTCCTTTGAATCTAGAAGCTTGAAGATGTTGATCAATCTTAATGTACTAGGTTCATGGAGCATGATTAAGCCTTGAGAAACTTCCCAATCATTTTTCTACCCAAGACTTGTGTTAAAGCAACCACATTTTGAGTTGAAGCTAACTCAGCTCTTCATTTTTGATATACCTGTGGTGTAATATGAGCTATGGGCCAACACACTAGTGATTATGATGGAACACAAATAGAACTTGAGTTTTCATCTTTGAAAGGAACCACAACACTAGTTCCAGATTGATCATTAACAACTTGCTAGTTTGGATTACAATCAAAGAAAGTTTCTATTTCTTTTATGTACACATCATGACCATGATTGTATTAGTGGAAATATTGAGTCTATGTCTTAGTTTTTTACTATTTCCAACAAAGAAGTGTTTGAATTGTTTCAAATCTAGTTTACTCCTTATTGTTCTAAATACTAAAACAAATGCAACTAAACCAAAAACAGGAAAATGTGTTTGCCTTTGTTTTCAGGATGGACCTGGATTCTTTAGGTGTGACATTTTGCAAGGCTTTACACCAACTTTTATTTAGGAGATAAACTGTTATGTTAACTACTTGATTCCCACATTTTTATGAACTCCTCAATTGTGCATCCTACATCATGCATCAGGGTATCTCCATGATAGTAATCTTTCTCTTCTCAAGCACTCCATTCCATTGAGGGGTGTAAGGGGCTGACAAAAGTCTTTGAATACCTTCCTTCTTGTAGTAGTCCTAGAATACTTGGAAATGACCTTGACCCCATTGTCAAAATTTAGCGTTTGGATGCATGTGCCTTTCTGATTTTAAATCAATGCTTTAAACTTGACAAAGGTTCCAAAGCAATTAGGCTTCGTTAAAGAGTATATCCACATATTTCTAGAGAAATCATGAACCAACAACAGAAAACTCCTTGCATTGAGTATGGTGGATGATTTTTAGGATATTGCATATGGATTTAGATGAATGAGATTTAGAGCTCTTTTTGTACGACTTGCCAATTTGATAAGAAATGACTTATTTTTGCTTATAGGTGAAATACTCTTCATGTATCTTGCTTCTTTTAAATAGATGGCAATTTGTGAACCATTTTATTTCTACTCAATTTGATAAAAAATTGAAGATTGAGACGGCAATATCTCTCGTGCAACAAAATATTATTGTTGTTCCCCACAACTAATGCATGCAAACCAATTGTCGTAGAATCAACTAACCTATGCAAACCACCTTGTCTAATGCTTGGGGCAATGTTTTTTGTCACAATACATTTTTTATTTCCCAATGATATTATGATTTTTTGCAAATTGATTGATAGACAATAGTTTTTGTTCGTTTGTGAAAGAAACCTAACATTTTTTACTAGAAATTTTGTTGCATCATTGAGGACAATCCAAACATGCCTAATCCAGTCTATTGAATGGGTCTTATATCAAAGGAACATAGTTTACAGAACTAGTTACTGAAGTCAATAGTAAACTTTATATACTAACGTTTGTGGTAGGTAAATTGGCATGGTGCACTAGAATCAAAGGACCAAACATTGATTGCATGATTGTTATCTCAGGGAAACACTATAGAAATATACTTTTTCTCTTTAAGGTTTTACTCTCCTTCAATTGCCACATTAACCTAAGCTCATAGCTTCACATAGGATAGATTATGTTGTTTTTGATATTGGTAAAATTGGGATTTTGAAAGGGCCTAAACCCTTTTACTATGAAACAACCAACTGATGAAGGAAAACAATACCATGAGATATGGTGCAAATCAAACAACCCATCAAAATGAAACAGAGATAGACAAAGTTGCAACCAAAATGCCAAGCACACCAACCTAAAAACCAACAAGGATCCCTAGGATCCAACCTAGGCAATGCTAGATCCAACTCTACTCAATCTCACACCCTTTTCTCTAATGTGAGATTGAGAGATAGCTTTGGGAAGACTTTTCTTCTGTCTTTGTGTAATAGTCCAAGAAATATTGTCTTCCATGTCCTTAAAGCAAGGATAAGCAGGGGGGATTTCTCCATAGAAGGGCCATCTATGCGTGTAGGAGCAATGAGGAGTTGAGGTGGAGAAGCCAAACGATGAGCAACCGCCACTTGAGTAGGCTGATGCAGATGCAAAGCCATAGGCATAGCTAGTAGAGTTGAACTAGAAGGTTGTTGGGACTTGCCAATAGGAGCTGATCAGGTAGAAGGGGTGGGACTTGCTGGAGTCATACCATTTGCATGAGAACTAGTGTTCCAAGAAGACACATCATCTTGAAAGGAACCATAAGCCAGGGATTGAGAGGCATGAATAGTCAAGTGATCTTTGCAGGCATTCTTCCACCGCATCATTGCACCTTTGCACCTAGAGAGTGGGCACTCAATGGCAATAGAAAAGCGTCATTTGCATTGAAAGGATAGGTCCTCATAGTCAAATGGTTTAGTCCAAGGCCTATCTCGTACCGTCAAAGCCACGTTTCTTTGAAGAGGCTTGGATATGTCACTGTCCACCAAAATGCGGACAAATGTTGAGTGACCCATGTAAAAAGTGTTAAGAGTCAATCTTCAAGAATTGACCAATAGAGTTGCCTATGGCTTCATAGCAAGAATCTTCCCAGAATTGAAGAGGAAGATGTGGAAGGCGAGCCCACACAGGTCTAATATTGAGCAGTTTGGAAAGGGGGTTGGAGGTAGATGTCCAAGGCTTGATAGAAAGAAAGTTATCTATGCACATCCACAACTTGCCATCAAACACTAAATCCCTATCCTTTGATGAGCCAAAAGACATGATGAAGAAGCCTCTTGCACAAGAGAAGAGCTTGATCTTGCCCACAACGAAAGGCCATCAAGAATACAAGACCCATTTATGTAGATTAGGAAGAGAAGGCCATAAATGGTTGAATCTACAAACCAATCCTTTGCGCATATAAAAATCTTTGTTTTAAACCACGTATCACTAATGGGGAAGATTGAGCACAAGGAAGAGGTTGTAAATGCACCCATTGAGGGTGAGCAACACACCAAACACCCACAATTTTAGCATAGGTCCATTGTTCACCAACACTATTAGAGGCAACATTAGTGTTACCAGCAAGACATGCACTTAGAAGAGCATCAATCTTCAAAACAAATGCCACAGTAGAAGCACCCTTGTCCCCAAGAATAGGCTATGTGGAGGGATTACTAGTGGTGTATGGAAAGTTGGCCATGGCACCGACAACACTAGGAATGACATGGAGAGAGGGCGCCACTAGCGAACCATTAATAGTAGGCAGGAGCACATCCATCGAACCATCAATAGCTGTGGGCACGGGCACATCCAACAAACAACTAGGCATGGGGAGGACAAAGTTGGCACTTTTGAGAGGCGGAGAAGGGCTTGTAGGAGGGATAGGAGGAGCAGGAACCCTAAAAGAAATGGCATCACCACTAGATGTGGACCCTGAACTGCCAGATGCACCATAAACAATGGCCAAGCATCTACCATTTGCAGCAACGTGAAGTAGATAACTAGGTGAGTGGGAGAGCTGACATTTCAAAACCTATAAAATGAGGAAGTTTTTTTTTTTTGACATATAAAAGACATTTTGATTTCTTTGGTTCTAAAAATTGTTATTACTGGCATTCTTTTTTGATATGCCGAAAGTTCAATCTCATGACAATAATAACATTGGACTTTGTGCTTAGATTGTGAATTAGAGGTCGAAGTTTTCTTTGTCATGTGTTTATATTGTACACTAAGTGCACTTTTAGATTGTCCAGAACTCAACTCAGCCATTTGCATTTGTCTCCATCCTTTTTGCAACAAATATGAATTGAATTTTTAAAAGGTGAGTTTGACTATCTACCAACAAATGCGAAGGCTGCACACAAATTTCAAATGATGGTAGCAAACTCTGATGTGTCATGTCCCCTTCTCGGTGACATCTCTCGAGTATAGGATTGGCCTATCACACGACCCTCGTGAGCCGATTGGGATAGAGGGTCACTTCGGGCTTGCTCACTTAGTTTAGAGATTGATCAGTAGTCTTTCGTTTTGGCTCAATCGGAACTTTTTGCAGAAATTGCTATTTTTAGCCTTCGTAGTGGGACTTTATTTTTCGGTATGGCTTTGGTGATGAATCAAAGAGTTCGTCGACATCAGTAATCAGATGAGTAACGAGGAAGATATTAATATTTAATTGTATTGATTAAATATTAATTATTTAATGATTTATAATATAAAGTTATAATGTTATATTATAACTTAAGTGATTTGCCTTGAGGGGTGCGCCCATCATCAGAAGGGGCCAAAAGTGACAATTAAATTATGATTTAATATTTTGGCTGGAGACTATGGAAAATTAAAAGAATTAAAAAGTCAAAATTTAATTAAAACCCTATTATTGAGGAAGTCGCACTTTTGTGAAGATAAAGGGTTTTGCATTGGTAATTGAGCCATTATGTGATTATTGGATTTTGAGAAACTGATCAAATTGATCTGAGCACAGAACCTTAGGGTTTGAACTCGAATTCCTTGGAGAACGAGCCATCTCCAGCGGAAAGCAATTCAGAGAGTGTGAAATATCACTTGATCTATTGCCAGCAGAGGTTTTCTCACTCAGAGGAAATCACAGATCTTCAGAGAATATACAATCTTCAGAGTTTAGCCAGTATCTGCATTCAGGGAGCATCTATTCTTCTTGGCGCATCATTCACAGAGACTTGGACAATCATTTTGAGGAGGCCGTACAAATTTCATTGCTGATTTCTGTCAGGCCGTACTTCTGACAGGCCGTACCATTGTCCTTGAGCCGTACTTTCCAGAATAAAAGAAACGCCATTCTTCATCTTGCAAATCTATTTCCTTTTGGGGCGCTGGGGTTGCTGGAAGCATCTGTGGTCATCAGACTGGAGGAAGACTCATTATTTATTGCAGCCGTACAATTTCTGTACCTTCAGCTGTGGCAGAAATACCAGGTTTTTTACAAATAAAAATCATTCTTTTTACTTTGCATGTTATCAGATACTCTTTGTATTGATTCCAGTTGAGCAAATAAAGGAACGCCTTCATGCTAGCTTGTATTTTCTACACTTATTGTTCATCTAGCATTTTTAAGGAATTTATTATTATTTTCAAGAACAGCCGTACCTTTCATTTATTGCATTAAAACTCAAAATTTGCAAAAAAACCAAAAACCTTCAGAAAAACCTAAAAACAGTCAGAAACGGAGATTTTGGGGAAACTAGGGTTTCTACATGATGCCAAGAGAAACAATATCATCTTCATCTACTAGACTGTTGATAGCGGACTCTTAGGTCTTTCATTTTAATTAACACTTTGAAAGTGACCCACCCTAATTGAATTTTGTGGAAAGACAACATATTTTTCAAGTACAAGACTCACATTTTTTAGAAGTTTGATAGTTGTTTTTGAGACTTTCCCACAAATAACCAGCAGAAATGGCATTCTGGACTAAAGTGATCAAGTCATCAGAGACAAATATTTTCAACAAGAACTAGATTTCTTGATGATGGTAATCAAGATCGGCAAGATATGAAACCATTTGGATTTCTATTTTGAGGATTATTCTATCATGATTTCTATACTCAGCTATAGTATGTATTTTGTGATTTTAGACATTAATTGGGCTTTAGAGATTTTGAATATTGGCCATGACCATGCGACCTAGGGAATACAGAAATTTTTTGAGATATTAATAAAAAATGCAGACTAATTACAATACAGTGTTTCTCACAGAAAATTGCTCAATATTATTTAGATTTAAACACTGCAAACATAACTCAATCTGTACAATTCTGTACTTTTTCTGTACAGCATGACCATACAGCTTTATGGGTGCTGTCTATACAATTTGATATGTTGATTTTTTATTTCTGCCCTTTGACTGCATGGCAATTTTACCCTCTTATGAACAGATCTTCAATCAGTCCTCTTTTGAGAGCAATTATCCTTCCTACCCTTCAACAGTAACTTGATAGTTCCTGACTTGGCAGCAATCAGCAGTGTTACAGTGCCTTTCACAGAAAGAGCGATTTGATTCATTTGGAGAGTGATTTGATTCATTTGAATGCATGGTCGATTTGACAATGATATCCCCTTTCTCCCTTAACCTTTTTCTCCATTGGATTGGTTGTGTACTCTCTCCAAGGTTTCCTTGCTCTGAAACAATGTAGCCTTCCTTATAGTGCCGTTGCTTTGATACCAAATGTTGGAAGAAGAAATGCACATAGTTTGAGAGAATCGGATGGCACACACTTTAGTGAGCGTATGCTTGTATTTTTTATTGTACAGAGATAAGTCACTAATTCAACTGACATGACTGGGCATCTAGATGGCAGTTATAGGGCAGAATCTGGGAAATATCGATAATCAAATTTTTAGTAGTTTCTACATTTCTGGAATTTGTGTTTTTAGAGATCTTTGCAGCATAATTGGCCTGAGACTTTTAGATTTTACCTAGCTGGAATTTGTGTTTTTAGAGCCTAAGGCTGCCTGTCTAGGCAACTAAAATTAGTTCTCTTCAAGGCCTTTCCAATGCACCAAACTAATTCAGTTTGTCCCCAAAAGGCTAGGAGTTATGACCCTGCCAAGGTGGGTACAAAAAATAAATAATTTCCAAAGTAAAATTTGATTTTGTAATATATTTGTCCACATCTGGCTGTCCATATCAACTTTCAAGGACATGGGTCATCACCAATAACGATGACTTGGTCTTTGCTGGGAGCTCTTGAGTTTACTATTTTTAGTAAGCTTTTTGAATTGAATTGTAAGTCTATATGTTGGCTGAATTCAAAGCATCAAAACAGAGTAGAATGAATGCATCTCTTTCATAGAGTTTGCCAAGTTTGTTTGAGTTATCTTTTTTAATAAAGCTATCTTGTTTAACTTTAGCAATTATCAAATTGTATTCTGCTTGCTTTGTTAATTGCTGCTTACAATACATTAAGTACCCTACTAGTCTATTGTTGTCCAAATTCCCAACATAATTCAGATTAATTTCATTGGTTGTTGTAACTTACAAACAATAAATATCTCTGTGCAAAGTGTCGTTTAACATTATGTGTATCAATATATTAATCTAATATATTCTGTGGAAGGTGAGGAGACCCTTATAGGGTACACTGATGCAGACGGGAAAGGAAATTAGATTAGAGGAAGCACACTTTTGGGTTTATGTTTCATCTTGGTACTGATCCAATTACCTGGTCTTGTAGGAAGCTGAAGGCATTTACCACTATATATTGAGGCAGAGCTTTGAGCTGTAGTGAATGCTGCATGGGAATTAACCTGGATTTGTGAATTACTATGTGAGTTTGGTATTCCCTAGAAGAGGTCAATTCTATTTAAAGGTAATTGACATGTCATATGGATTAACAATAATTCCATTGCCCTAGCCAGGATACAACATGGTGAAGTTAATCTGCATTACATCAGGCAATGCATTCTCCATGGAGTGTTGGAATGCAGATTCATGAAGATTGATGAACAAATTGCAGACATGTTCACCAAATCACTTGGTGAGAAGTACTTTACCAACTTGTGATGGATGATTGGGCTCATGGAAGCTATCATTAGGCGGGGTGCTAAGGTCCTATCAGTTCAGGAGGATCAGCTTGCATGTCTCCTTCCTTTGACCTCACCACGTTGTGTTATTAGAGGGATGTTAGGGAAAACCAGTGTTTCTTTGACTTTCTAGGATAGGGGAATGTGGTTTTGGGTATGGTTTCCTAGATTTTAAGGACTATAGTGGGATGACAAGCACATGGCTATAAAAATAACTTAAAGAAACTAAATGAAGCTAAGTTTTTAAAAAGTAAATATAATATACGGAATTTGCATTGCCAGGAAAGCCCACAGGTCTGGGGCCATGTTCCCGTGGAATACTATGGAAAACTCATGGAATACTATGGAAAACCCACCTTGACAGGTACCTTACTAATACTTGTGATGTATTATTTGGTTATGTGTACCTTGTAGGCGTAACCTGCATGTGTGTGTACATTGTAGGTGTAACTTACGCCTGTATTGGGGATAGGAGTCAGGGCTCTAATGGGTCATCCTACCTATAACTTATATCTTGAATAGTGTATAGATAGGTGGCCGAGGCTATGCATCCCTCCACTTTGAGGGAGATTCATGTGTACTTTCATTCTTCATATTCTATATCAAGTGATATTCTTTTGGAGCCTCTTGGCACCACCTCTATATTGGCGTTTTTTCTATGCTGTTGGATTTTATTTTATGTTCAATTATGGATCTAAGTCTTAATCGCACAAATATCTATTCATAATTTCATGTTCTTTTTTTTTTAAAAAATTTATTTTTTAATTGACTGAAATACTTGTTTGCCACAAGTTGCAATAATAATCTTAGGACTTTCCTTTCTAAAATGCAACAAATTCTTACAGTAGGAAGACCAATTTAATGCACCCAATTCCACAATCTTAAAAGTTACTTTTATTGATAATTTGTATCCTAATGTCCTCAGGTATTAGGCTTAAAATCTTAGAAGTTTAAAGTAGCATAACCTTCAAGAGAGAATTTTATAAGGGAAAAGACCCTCAATGTTCACCAAAGATGGGATATCTGTTCTGTTGCTCAAAACCTGTAAGTTTTTTGCTGCAGGTATACCACCTATGTCTCTTCACTGGCACGGTCCATTTTAAATCCAACAGTTGATCAAGCTAATCCTGAAGACCCTACTATAGAGATGGCATTTACATCACATTACTTTGTGATATAGCAATTGTTATCTAAATTATTGATTAAAAAATATTTAACTTTTTATCTGAAACAGAGTCATGCGAGTTACTGGACTTTGTCATGTGCTTGACATCCACTTTATGCTGTAATAACTATGGAATTTGTCTGTCTAGAGAAGCCTGAGACGACGCAGCTCTTCTTGTTGATTTGATTTTGAGCCTCTGATGCCCAGTTCTGAAATGCCAATCTATGCTCATAAGGATGCCCCCAATGAATTTATCTGCCCTTGTTCATAGATCAAATCAAATCTTAGTCCAAATATATTTCAAAAAGTTAATTACCAACTTCTTATATATTTACTTCTATCTTTTCTAAATTTCTAATGTTATGGGTATGGCTTTCCTATTTTTAGTTTTATCTATCTAATTTCTTTTACATTGTTTTAACTGCAGATTATCCTAAAATAGAAGAGCAAGCAAAATTGCTTGCCAAAGAAATTGGTGTTGATAATTCGTGGAAGAGCATTTCTCTTAGAAATGCTGTTGAAGATGATCTACAAATGATAGCTGTCGCTATTGAGGAGGAAATTGATGCAGAACTAGGCAGGGACTGGACTGCACAGCTTGGTGTGAATTTGCGATATAGTGTAAAGCTTAGCAAATCACCACTTTACAGTAAGCAAATGCCATATGGTAGAGTATTGGATGCGTTGTTTTGTAGCAGTGGTTTTGATGTTCCAGATACTCCAAGTCATAAGTGGCAACTGGGTAAATCACATCCTCACCACCAACCAAGAGGCACAGAAGACCGTAAACAAAAAGTAACTAAACATAAGAAGTTTACAGTTGCAGGAAGATGGTGTGGTAAAGTTTGGATGGTTAAGCAAGTTCATCCATATTTAGGGAGGCTTAATGATCAAGAGGAACCTGCTTTTGTAAACAATCAGCTAGGATGCACCAAAGTCGATAGATCTTTTAAACGTTCTAGAAAACAAACCAGTCAAATTTTGGACAGTAAAAAAATGTCGGAAGAAGGCACAAAAGAAACTTGTGATGAAAATATATGTATTCCATCCACCAGTAATTTACAAAATCAACCTATAAATGAACTTTTATCTGGGAAAAGAAAAGCGGACATGGAAGAATTAACTTGTGATAGTAAGGGAGATGTTCGACTTTTTAAGGACAGAAAATTAGATTTCACAGATCCTGTAAAGAGTGGTAACCCTTTACTCAAACAAGTAAAGTGTGGTGATCTTTTGTCTGAACAAGCTGATTCATGTAAACAGTATGAACAGTTATTATCCACAGAAACTGGATCTATATTGTCACAAGAAGGTTCCTGTCAGAACACATTTGCAGGGAAATCAAGGTACAAAAGAAAGAAACAAACAGGGTGGATCCATAGTGTTGAACTATTTGCAAATCCTGCAGAAAACAGTGAAGACAGATATACCATGATGGTTTCTGAAGAGCATGCAGGTCCAGGTACTGTAGCACTTGTCATGTGATTCTTTTGCCTGCAAAGAACTTACCAGTTTACATTTCTCTTGTACATTAGGTGACATGCAGCTACCAAATTCTAATAGAAGACTACACAACATAGTTTTTAATATTCTGGTCATAGTTTTTAATTTCATTTTTAAATTGTTTTTGTAGCTTCTAAACTTATAACTGTTTTACTTTTACTGACTCGCTTGATTTTAATTTTGATAGTCTTTTGATTCCAATGATATTGTTTTTATTACACCTTCAGGCCCAAGAACACGTTTGAGATCTAGAACAATGCAAAGTAAGGTACCCATGGTAGCCACAAATGTAGACAAGGTGTCTGGAAAGCAGTGCCGGTCTTCACTGAGAAAGGTGTCAACAGGAAAGAAGATTACAAAATCTATCATCTATAAGGATGAAGAAGATGAGGGTTCGTATCATTGTGACATTGAAGGATGTATTATGACTTTCCAAACAAAACAGGAACTTCTTGTGCATAAGCGCAATGCCTGCACTGTAAAGGGATGTGGGAAACGGTTTGGTTCACACAAATACCTTTTACAACACCGGCGTGTCCATTTAGATGACAGACCCCTGAAGTGTTCCTGGAAGGGTTGTGAAATGACTTTTAAGTGGCCATGGGCAAGAACTGAGCATTTTCGTGTTCACACTGGAGAGCGACCCTATGTTTGTCCTGTTGCAAGCTGTGGCAAGACTTTTCGATTTGTTTCTGACTTCAGTCGTCATAAGAGAAAAACTGGCCATAAGTAATGGAGCCTTTTAGTTCATTCGGTACTCGACTTTCTGATAAAGTGTGACATCTATCCTTATTCTTTTTAGATGCACAAAATGGTGGGGTCATCATGGTTGAATCTGGAACTTTAAACAGTAGATTATTTAAGCAGCATTCATGCTTAAGAAATTAAGGGATTTCATGAAACGGTTACTCAGTCTCATTGTTGCAAGAGTATTTTTCAGAAAACATGGCAAAGATTAGTTCATGTTGCATGAAAAAGAGATTCTGTATAGGATTATGCAAAAGACTTCATAGACAAGGTATTCATGACCTGGAACTGTAAGAAGGTCCAGTCGACAAAGCCTTCCATTTATTTTGTACACTATACTTGTGGAGAAATTGTTCCGTTTGTATTGATAGTTGTCTTTGTAGATTATGTTCACAGTTAACAGCATGGAGAATTGCTCAGGCATGTGGTTCTCTGTATTTTTTAGTGCAGTACAAGCTGAATCCATTTTGTTTCCTGTTTTGTTTGGATTCTTCAGCTGATAGATGCCAGCTGCTTTATAGATGTGCCTTTTTAAGTTCCACAAAATAAAACAATTATCATAGGTTTACAAAAAATCAATTAAATAGCACATATCGCACCAAACAAAATGTTATAATAATTGATTGATTGTAGAGAAGATGACAAAATGAACAGAAATCAAGGCTAGCGGGAATTATAATTGATTGGGTATTGAAAGGTGTTTCATGAATGCACAATTGCAATTTCAATGAGGAATTTGGTGCCAAAAATCTTAATCAAAGTTGATTGATTGCCAGTACCAATTGGCACTTGTCTGGTTGGCGAACAAACATATTGAATGCTGTTGCTCTATGCAGCCCAACAACTAATATAGATGTCATCCCTCAGCGCAAAAAAAAAATGTTTCAAACCTGAGCCAAGTATTCCTTTAACATAAGAAAGCATGCCACAAGCATGGAATGCAACTTGAGCTAAATCAGGCCATTGCCCCTTTATATAGACCTCTTAGGGTGTGGTCCCATGTGGGGGCGTCAGGATCTATTTTGAAGGAGCAGCGGGTCCCATGAAGCAAACAAAAAAAAACGATACAGGATTAATTAGAATCTTTTGCTCAACAATAGCAGCCTCAACTTTTTAGTTCAAAAATTTAAGTGGGTGCAAATGGGGTGGGGCTAGAAATTGCCACATCAGCCAAAGTTTTTTCTCTACCACTTGTCCATCATATGGAGTTTTTAAATTCCCATCAATTAATTTTTATTTATTTTATATTTATTTACTCTGTTCAACTGAATATGCAAAATATTACAACTTATGAGATCACCAGCTTCCATAAATTTAGGAGCTTAAACTTTTAAGTTTTAACTACACTACAAAATTCATGGGACCTCCCACTTTAAAATAATCCTAAAAAATCTTAACAGCACACACTGAATATTTTTAAGAGCACGCCCCCCGACCCTCTCCCCCCCCTCGCCAACCATGGGACCTTAACCTTGATGAAGAATATTCTTTTTAACATAAG
>VDFB02385554.1:0-17220 GCA_007258455.2 Sequoia sempervirens
GTACTTTGTTGTGTAAATTATTTTAAGCTATGATCCTTCAAGGACAGTGAGTCCTGGCAGTGAGCCATTGTAATATTTTATATCTGAATATATTATATTGTGAGCTAATCCTCACCATGGTTTTTCCCATTTTGGGTTTTCCACGTAAAAATTTGGTGTTGATGTGTCTTATGGTGTCATGCTCTTTTCAATTTCTTTATTCTTATTTGCAGTTAAATATGATTTAATAATTGGATGGTTTATAGCTAAATGGTTTAATGGAATATTGATTCACCCCCCCTCTTAGTATTCTGAGTGTTCAACAGTATCTTGATAATGATCATGCCCAATTAGGAATTCTTCAGTGATCACATTATCTACACAAATGGGATCAATTAATATCTCATTAGTAGGCTTGTCATTGATTCTTCTAGCTATGTAAAGAGGACCATCGGGTGCATGTTTGATTATGAAATTTTGTGAGAAGGAAATTTCAAGTAGCATCTTAGTTAGGCCCTTGTGAGGTTAAACTTCAATGGGTCCAAGAATATTGTTTAATTTCTTCATGTCTTCATCATTTGTGCCCATATTCATCACAGCATTCTTTGTTTCACTAGCTTTGACAAAGGAAATGTTATGATTTGGCATAGGATTAGTAAATATTTACAAATTTTGATTAGGAGGGGCTATAGACTTATTACCTTGATCATTAACAACACCAATTTGAATATGATTAGAATCAATGAGGTCTTGTACAAGATGTTTAAGATGCTTGCAATATTTTGTATCATGTCCATTTTGTCGGTGAAAATGGCAATAGGCATTTGGTCTATAGTTAGAAGGTAGAGGCTTAGTAGGATTAGGAGCTCTAACAGGAGGTAAGGAAATTAAGTTCTTATTTAAGAGCTGCAACATGGTATTATGAAGGGTGTCAGGTAGAGGTGTGAATTGTCTATTTCTATTGGTAAATGTGTTTGGATTTTTTGTCTTTATAGTAGCCACTTGGTTACCAACTTTTTGAGTTGGTTGAGGGGGATTAAGTTGTAAAAATCCCTTATGTTGTTTCTTGAATGGTTGATAATTGTTGTGACACATAGATTCAAATTTTTTAGGAGGGCTAGAGGGAGTTTTCACTTCACGACTACTAAGCAAATTTTGATAATCACAAAGGGCGGTACACAACTATGTGAAGGAGGGAAACTTCAACATCTCAAGCTTAGTTTGGATTTTATTTTTAAAATTGGAAATAAACATTCTTTGAAGTTCATCATTGGGAATTTTAATGTTTATTTGTGAGTAAAGTGTCTGGTATCGTGATATGAAATCGGTGATCTTTTCATCATCCTTTTTTTTGCATGTCATTAAATCGGCCAAGGTCATCTTGGGACCCATATGTATTTGGAAATAATTGTAGAAGGAATCAATGTGTTCATTGAATGAACGTATTGAATTATTTGGTAAAGAGAAAAACCATTCCAAGGCAATATCCTTCAAGGATCTAGGGAAGATTTTAGCCAAGAGTTTATACTCAAAAATGAAGTCACTACATAGGGTTGTATATGCAGAAACATGGCTAATAGGAACTCCTTTCCCACCATATTTCTCAAATCTAGGGATCTCTATACCTTGTGGCATTTTTGTTCTCAATATCTCCAAGGAAAAGGGAATTCTTTTGACACATTGTGAAGGTTGGCCATTTTGATTTTGACTTAATGTTGCAATTTTTTGTTGGAAGGTTGAAACATTTTGTAAGAGTGTGTTAAGGATAGGATCATTGTGAATGTTGTGAGATGGAGGTGTATAAGGTGGAGATATATATGTATTCCGAGGGAAAGTGACTTGTATGTTTGTGAGGGGAGATGGATTAAGAGATATAAGATTTGAATGCACAAAGCTAAAGGGAATCCCTATGGAAATGCCTAGGGAAGTGTTGACATTGCTAGTAGGTTGTATGGTTGTTGTAACATTTGAATTGGTGTATGTCAGAATAGAGGTTATGGTTGAGGAAGGAGGAATTGAATTTCCACCTTGACTTTGAGTATACCCCAAACCTTGAGCACAAATATCTAGAGGGGTACATGTGTATTAATGACATGAGCTATACCACAAACAATCTCTATTCCTTGTTCATTTTCAATTATTCTCCTCATGTCATCTATCATAGGGACCGCATTAGGAGCATTGCAATTAGAACCCACAAAATCTTGCAATTTATCAAGTTCTTCATCCATTCTTCGAAGGGTTTCAGGAGGGACACTAGTAATCATTGTTTTAACATCAATCACATTAGGTGTAGGTAGGGAAGTCATAGGAAATGAAGTGTTAAAGTTATGATCCATAGAGGGTTTACTAGTGTCAACACTATGAGTGAAAGAGTTGGAAAACCCAAGATCCACGATGAATGTTGTATTGCAGGATGACATGAGTCTCAAACTATGTCTCATGATAGTATTGGCAATAGGACATCAATTTGTGAAGCTCATACAAGTTTCACAAACTTGGTATGCACCCAAAAAGGATAAAAGGTAAAATGCAATGAAATACCCTAAAATGTAAAGTGTAATGCAATAAGAAATTTTTAGATTTCTAACAAGATAATTTTTTGATTATGCTATGCAAAAACCTAAAAAATATGTCTTTTAGATGCGATTTTGAATTCAAACAATGCACTGATTTTGATAAATTATGCTTAATATGATTAATTTGAGATAACAGAAATTCTACAAACTATAACACAAAACTAAAAACAACAAAACATAATACAGAAATAGAGACTTTAATGCCTAGAAATGAAAGGAAAATCCCTAATCAAGGACTCATTCGCCCATGGGCGAATGGGTCCTAGCTCAGGATTTTGAAAAATGAATTTACAAATTTATGAGTTGATTCTTATAGTTTTTAGATTCTAGACTAAGACAGGTAGTTATAGTTTAGTTTTTTATAAAATTAAGTCTAAATGCAAATGCAAAAATAGTGCTAAATGACAAACTATGAGACCTAAGTTGAGATGCAATTTTGATTCAATTTTTAAATGCAAATAAATGATGATGGAATGCTATGTAAGCACTATGCAAATTGATTGATTTTTTTTTAATTTTCTAGATTTTAAGGAATGTAAAAATGCAAACCTAAAACCCTAAACAAGATGCAAACTAATATAAATTAAGAACCCTAAATGAGATGCAAATCAATGCAATGCAATGCAATGCAATGCAATGCAATGAAAATAAATGAAAAACCTATATCTAGGGCTGAAAATGGACTCCAAATCAACAAGATATGATGTTCAAATGTCGGGTTCACCAAAATGAAACATAGAAAAATAAGGTTTAGGGAAATGAAATGATGAAAATATGTGGGGTTAAATATAATGTGATAAAGGCCTTATTTCTCACTATTTCATTAGGAAATGAGATCCACACAATGAATCAATTATCAACCCTTAGGTGAATGAAGTCAAAGTGGGAATCTTTAGATTTCCTTATGACTGAAGGGTAGGGGTCAAGGTCAAACAACACTTTGGGAGAAAAACTAAAAATAGAAAATCAATGCCAAAATTCAATCTAACACTTGAAACAACAATATTAAGCTCAATATTGATAGAACCAAAAATTAAATTATAGATTAGAGAAGGGCATAATGATGTTTACGAGTCATCAAAAGTGCTTTTTCGAAGCAGATTTGGGACTCATTTGCCCAGGGGCAAATGGTTCTATTGTTAAGGTTTTTTTGTAGCTTTTAGGAGCCTCTAATACAAATTTGAATCTTCCAATTTTCCTAGGTTTCATAGTTGGAATATCGGAAATGACTTCAGAATCTTAGTTTCCATGAGATGAAAACAACTTTTGCAATTTTGACAACTTTGTAAATTTTTCTCTTCAAAAGGTCTTCAAGCTTTCTCCAACCTAAATCTGCAATCACACATACAAGAGAGGAAAAATGTTTGCTTTGGGTGAATAAGGGTTTGGCTTGGTCAAACCCTGTTTGGTAATCAAACCTTGAATTGAAATGAAACATGAAAGAGGGAATGAAGAATGAACAAAGCTATGTTACCACTCAACAAACCCTTGAATGAAACCTTGATAATGGAGATCTTAGGAGGTCTGCAACTTGCATGAGATGGTTGAATTGGATGTGGATCTTGACACTTGAATATTGTTTGAAATGATACTTTGAATGCTTGAATTGATCATGAAACCCACATCACAATGTTAGCTCCAAAAATATGCATGATGGAAGAAGACTTTGATACGATGGATGGATCTTGAATGCTGCAATAAAAAACTGATATATCTACTCTTGAATGCCTTTGATCACATTATTTTCTATACTTTTTCTCACCTCAAATTGTTAGGTGAAACTTAGTGAAAGAACCTTGTATTTATAGGTGTGTATCCTTAATTTCCTGAAATTCAAATATCACAAGCTTACATTGAATTATAGATTTGAAATCACTAAAATACCACCAAAAACATAAATTAAATTTAGGTTCTAAGGTTTAGGGAGGACCCATTCCCTAATGGGTGAATGGGTCCCAAGTCCAGAAACCTAGGACACACATTGCTCATTGTGAAGTGTTATGTTTAGACATTAATAAACGTCAAGTTTCCCCTTTAAAAAATATAAAGGGGAAACCTGACATTTATTAAAGGGTTAATTAAGGCATAATTAAGCTTAATTAATTATAAGGGACCAAATAAGTGTGTAAATTTAATAAGCTACATTTAAATAACAACACTAAATTAAGGCATTATTTAGTCCATTTTAAACTAGGAGGGCCCAAACAAGTGATAAAATGTAAAGGGTTGCATTTTTCTACACTACAAGTAGTGGAAAGTACAACCCCTTGTAATCTAGAAACCCAACTAATCACTGCCCCGATAAATGTAAAGACATAATATGTAGTAGATCTTCACTTGTCCAAATCACTAACCATATCAGAATCAACGAAACCTTCCAGCTGTGCATCTTTCCCACCAAAGCATAAATCATAATTGAAAGTGTCCTTCAAATATCATAGGATCCACTTGATTGCTTACTAATGAGTTTTACTCAGATTACTCATAAATCTTCTCACCACTCCCACTACATGGGAAATGTCGGGATGAGTACATACCATGGCATACAAGAGACTCCCAACATCTAATGAATATGGGGTACCTTTCATTTCTTGTTCTTCTTGTGTCTTGGGACACATTGCAAAGGATAAATGAAAGTGATCAGCAATTGGACTTCTTACAACCTTAGCACTTTTCATATTAAACATGTCCAAAACCTTGTCAATGTATTTCTCTTATGACAATATGATTTCTCTCTTCCTTTTATCCCGGATTATGCTCATACCAAGAATCATCTTTACAACCCCTAAATATTTCATTACAAACTTGTGAGCTAATTCTTATTTCAAATCATGAACAACACTCATGCTAGTGTCAGTTACTACATATCATCAACATAAAGTAGAAATAAAACAAACTCACCATTGTCTAACACCTTGAAGTAGACACATGGATCAAATTTTCAACAGGTGAATGTTGGCAATTGTTGTCATTGATGTCAACACTTGAGGAGCTTTGCTGGTTGATGACAACACTTGGTGATTTGTTTGAGGTTATTATGTTGTTAGCACTTGAGAAGTAAGGAATATTGTTGGAATTTGATGGATCCTTGATGACAAGTAATTAGTGAGATTGTTGTAGTGATTGTTGTGTGGCATTGGTTTTCATTTGGGTTTTCATTGTTGTATGGCGGTGTTGTTGAAGTTCATGGTTGGATGTCATGCTTTATTGAGTATTGTTGTTGTCAGCAGAGTTGATTTCATAACAATATATTAAAATGAGGATTAGAAGTTTTTATGATGGTGGAGAGATGTTGTTAAAGGTCTACAGTATATGTCATGCTCTTTCCTAATGTTCCTGATGAAGCATGTGTTGTTGAAAGAAAGTTTTGGCCTCTATAAGTTGTTGAAAGGTTCTATTCTTGGAAGTTGCATTGAAGTCTTTTTGGGAGAATGCTCTACATTCCTTCATGGTTGAAAATATGGTATTTTGGTTTGGGATTCAAAGTTAATATTTTGTGGATGTTGTACTCTATCCTTTCAGGTCACCAATGTTGCCGATGAGATTTTTGTTAATTGTGGAAGGTTGGTAGTGTTGTGTAATGAACATCATTACCACTTACTAAACATGGAAATCTCAAAGAATATTCACATTTCCAATTAAGGATATTGATACGAGATTCATTTCCACATAAGAATAATGAAACAATATATATATATATATATATATATATATATTAATAAGATTGTTCCAAGGAAATTACAATGTTGAACGTAAAAGTTTACATCAAGTGGTGTTACAACATCTATTTCAATGTTATAGATATAAGTACATTTCAATGATTACTTCAAGTTTACAAGTTAAGTTTACAATTAACTATGCAAGCCATACAAAGTAATACAAGAAATGTGTATAAGTATCCATATGATGAGGAATCATTGGTGCTCAACCATCATGACATTGCTTTGTCTTCCGCAAAGCCGAGACCAAGAGTGGGTCCAGGCATCTTTTCCACCCAACCACGAAGCATAATACTTCCCTGGATTTCTTTCTAGCTCGAAGAAAACTCTGACCCTGTGCGAGGAGCCTAGCAACTTGGAACAGAGAAGCAGGAGGGAACTCTCAATGCAAGCTTGTAGCCTATATGTAATTCCTAACACTAGAATGACATATTACTCGCTATCAGGATGTAGCAAAGACATATATATATATAAATTCTAGGCTTTTAAATCTATTTTTTTCAATGGTGCATCTAGCTTGGCCAAGAAAATGAAAATAAAATGGTAGTTTTGAAAAGGAAAACTACCGCCTCTAAGAGCCCACATTCGGCATCCTGTTCCAGAAGTGATTTCACAAAAAGGATAAATCATGCATGTGATCTCATATTTGTTTAAAAATTCAAGCATTTACTACTCACAATCTATCTTTAAGTTTGTAATATAAATTCACATATGCAATTATATTTACATTCCATCATTAATAAAACAGTCTAAGAAATACATAATGTTTATATTTAATTCAGCAACTTATTTCTAGTCAGTTTACTTATGTTCCAAAATAGACAAAACAAACAATTACATCTGCTTATATTCCTATTCTTTTGTATAATAGATTTCTATTTATTTTCCAATTTCTAACTGAAATAAAAGTACAGATTTATTACTTAACCAGCAAGTTAAATACTTCCTAAAATCATATTAAAATATTTTTCTCAATAAAATATATATATATATCCACTTTCAAACAGAAAAAGACAGAAATAAATCTCAGAATATATCCATATCATTTACAATCAAAATTTATATGCAGCAATTACAGAATTCTAAATACATAAACACTCATATATGAATATACACTCATATAAGTATATATTTATTTACATATTTGTTTGCAGCCTCACGAAAAAATGAAAACGTAGGCAATCAAAATCAAACGCCAGTGGTAGAGGTGTCAAGATTCACATCAGGGAAGAAAATCAAAATTTTAGCATAGACACATCTATCATTTCCAGCAACTTCATTGAGCAATTTCCAGTTTTAAATATACCAACAGTCGCAGCCAGCACATATTACACAGTCTAAAGCTTTTACATGGCAATCAAATAATCCTCCAGCGAATACATCTATTTGAATTTCTAAGTTTATGTAAATTTAAGGCAAATTCAATAAAGTTGCAGACAACATGTAATATTTTTATTCTACAAGGTTTAGATAAAAGAAGGTTATTGAGAAAATTGTAAGCAAATTAAAGACAGATACCAAAGGCATACAACAAGGGCATTCTACAGGGAAAAATAAATCTAAATCTATCAACACAGGCATTTAATAGTTCTCAGCAAGTGTGAAGGCAAGGAGAATGCAAGTTTTAAACAAAGATTTCAATTTTCACTTATGCAAGAATGAGGGAAATGGCCAACGGCTTCCAGGAGGGGTGCGCTGCCTGTGGAGGAGGCAGCGCCCTCTCTAATGGAGGTGTGGCTGTAAAAACCTAAGTCTCCCCAGTTTCCTCTAAAAACTTCCATCAACCGGAATTAATACACAGCACCACTCTAAATTTATGTTTCGGCATTTAAATGCTTTCCTCAATGCAATTCGCACAACATAAAATATGGTTTTATATATATATTTATATATATTATGAAGAAATAGTCAAGCAGTACAAAGTATTATTTCAAGAACAATTTGTAATTTCATTACGAAATTTGCAGCAATAAAGGTAGGAACATATAACATAATATATTTATATATATAGTTTTATATATTTTTAAATTATAAGAACATACAATCGTGCACAACCATAATGCTGAATTTCTTACAGAAATAAATCGTTAAACACTAAATGCATGATTTCAAGCAATTGGTATCAACGGAATTAAAAAAAAATACAGTGGAATAATGATTAAAAACTTGATAAATACGCTATCCTTGATGATTCTTCTCTTATTCTTCTGTCTTTTTCTCTTCTCCTTCTTCTTCCCAAATATTATTTAATTTCCCTATTCTATTGTTCTTGTTTTGCATCCATTTTATTTTTTTTGTCTTCAAAGAGAAAGAGGAAAGATAACAAAAATAATAATTTTTAGAATCCATCCTTTGTTGAGAAAATAAGAGTTTTATAAACTTTTTATTGCTTTCTTCCTCTTTTTTCTAATTTTGTTTTGCTTTGTTTTCTGTTTTGTTTTCTAATTTTTAACAACTTTTCTCTTATTTTTCTATCTTTTATTGTTTTTCTATCTATCATTTGTTTTTGAAAATCTTCTCATTTTCCATTTTATTTTAAGTTTCTTATAAATCTAATTTAAAAGAAAGCAAGATTTGTTTTCTATGCAACACATTATCCTCAATTTAATAAAATAAATAACATTTTAATTCTCAAATAAAGCATCAACTAAAAATATACTAAGCTAATTCTTTTATTTCTATGCATTTTAATTTACCACTAATTAATTTAAATAAACATTGCAAAGTAAAATAATATAAATAATTAATTAAATAACATCCTAAATGCAATTTATATGTTGCTAAGTGGTGTGTGCGTGCAAGAGGATCCGTTCCAACTAAACCCTACCAGGTGGCTAACCTCCTCTACCTCAACCACACTCTTGGTCTTCGACAAACCTGCATCTCATATTAACTCAAGCACCCATTAATAGATTAGTGTCCAAAACAATATAAATCAAAGAAATACAATTTATCATTCTCTATGTTATATCATTTGAATTTAAATAATAATCATCACATTTCATTTTTCTAGAATAAAATAACATTCATTTATTCTTTATTTCAAATATCACACACTTATTCTACTACACATTTATATTTTAGTTCTATATAAAGTAAAATCAAGCAATACCAAAGTTTGAGACGTGACATGTTGGGTGTCTGGACTGGTCCGAAAAATGTTTTGCATTGATGTCTCTACTCATGCGGCTTGGTGAATGTGGTCTTAATGTCTGTGTAGTGTCTCAGTCCCAATTTCATGTGTTGAAGTGGTCCAAAAATTGATATATTAATGTTATATCTCTTGAATGAATTGTTTATGCTTCTTGAATAAAGTATTCTATTCATGTTTAGTCTGCAATGGCTATTAGTGGCATGACAATATGAAATAAGTTTTTGTAAGTGTTTTGGATGTTCATGAAACATCCCCATGTGATTTGTACGTTGATGTTTGGCCTCTTTGGTGTTGCATTGTGTCTTGAGTTGGCTTTCTAGGTTAATCGTGGATATCTAGCCGACAAGGCTTGTTCCTTTACTTGCATCGTATACTTGAAGATCTATGCCAACATTTGAAGATGTGTTATGATAGATTTAGGTCTTGACCTATCTTGTTTGGGACTACATTAAGTTAATTCTATTGGAAGTATGATTTTGGGTTGACTAGTTATGTGCTTCATGATTCATCTACATGTTTCCTTGTTGTTCACTTAGGTTGATGTGTGCCAACATGTGAATTATTTTGGATCATATTAGAAGATGTAATAAGATTATTTTTGGTCCTCTCTATCTTCAAGATAGGACCACAATATGCTATTGTGGCTGACTTGTTGAATTTATTATTTGAATTCTCTCCTGATCGACCTAATTGAAGTTTTGAAGTGTTATGGTGGATATAATGCAAGATCATTTTGGATGCAAGAAGTATGGATATGTGAACAAGTGCTAAGAAGTGAATGTGGAATACATTGAATATCCAGTAAAAAAAGTGAAAAAGTGTTTGATAGAAAGATCAGATGTGCTTGAACGCCTCAATCAGGGGAGTGTTATGTTCATAAATATTGTAATTCTTCTATATACTTTTGTATCCTGCTCTGAGACAATGAGTCTCAGTAGGTCCTTGTATCTTGCTCCTGAAATTGTGTTAGCTTCAGTTCTACAATTCTTTTTTTATCTTTCTCTAAGGTAGTGTGTCTTACTTTGCAAGTCCTTTTGGCAGTGAGCCTTCATATTGTGAGTTAACTCTCATCGTGGTTTTTCCCTCATTGGATTTTCCACGTAAATCTAGTTTTCTCCTATGCATGTGTGTTGTTTGCTTCATCTTTCTTTGCTACTGATCTGATTAGAAGTAGAATTTTTGTATCTTTCATTGTTAAGGGTTGTTGAATACTTAAAATTCTATATCTTTCAATACTACTAAAGCATTTTTTATTTGGTTAAAGAGTTTGAACTATGCTAAAAGTCTTAAGTTCCAGAGGGGTTTAAGTTTTTTTAGATAATGATTCATCCCTCCTCTTAGTATCTAGTGTGTTCAACAATTGGTATCAAAGTCAAGTTCCTCTAAAGAAGCTTAACAACTTGAGGCAAAGATTTGAGATGACACATGATGGGTCATGCAAGGGTCCTAGGTTTGATGGGACTAATTATGCTTTCTAGAAATTGAGAATGGAAGGCCATCTAAACTCTCTAGGGTTTGGTGTTTGGAAATCAGTCAAAGATGGTTATGTTTCTCTTGCTACTCCAACAAATCTAACTAAAATTAGATTATATGAGTGCAATTCCAAAGCTAAGAATGCTCTCTTGTGTGGATTGGTTGATTTAGAGCTTTTGAAGGTGATGAACTGCAATTCTACTAAAGATGTATGGGGAAAGATTAGCAACATCTATGAAGGGGATACTAAAGTGAAGCAAACCAAGATACAAATCTTTAAGAGCATATTTGATACTTTGAGGATGACAGAGGATGTAGGACATTAAAATTTATGATAAGCTATGCAATAGTTATTTTTGGCATCACTAGTCTTGGTGGAGAAGTAAAAGAAAGTGAGATTGTAAAGAAAGTTTTGAAGTCTCTTCCTAAAACTTATAGTCATAAAGTGTCTGCTATTGAAGAATCTGAGGATTTGGATCAATACTTTTTTGATGAAATGTTTTGTGCTCTTAAAACCTTTGAAATGAGAGAATTTGATAAAGATGTTCCAAAAATGGAAGTTGCATTCAAAGCTAATAAAAAGACTAAAGGTGAAGCTTCTAATCAAAATGATGACTTTGATGAGGTTGAAGCAAACTTTGTGAGAAGATTGAAGAAAGGCACCAACAAATACAAAGTTTTTTTACCTTTCAAATGTTTCAATTGTGGAAGAATTGGTCATTTTGCATCTAAATGTACTTATAAAGAATCAGATGATAGTAATAAAAGAGATAAGGTTAAAAAGGGTCTATATTCCAAGGAAAGTAGTGGTTCCTCAAAAGATGAGGAGAATGATTCAAATGGTGAAACCCTCTTTATGGAATTTCATGATAATGATAGAAAGTGTAATCTTTAAAAATGTAAGGAGTTTGGCTCCTTGAGTGATGAAGATATATTTCCTTTGAACCAAATCTAGAGCCCATGGAACTTGAAGGTTGGGAATTCAATTTAGATGATTGGGAAATAGGTTTGAAGGAAAACTCCAATCTTCTTTAGAAGAACTGAATGAAGCAAGGGCACTAAATTAGAAATATGAGAGCTTTCTTGATAAATCAAAGAAAGAAACTAACAAATTAAAAGCTCAATTAGAAGATGGTAAAGAATGTGAAGTTAACCTAAAAGTGGCAGAAAGCGTGATCTCATATTTGAAAGATAAGTTCAATAGAAAATTTTTTGAATGCTTAAAAATTGAGGAGGAGGTTGTCACTCTAAGAAATGAATTGGAAAGAGCAAAAGAATAAATTAGCAAAGGAGAAAAGTATAGTCCTGATAACTTCAAATCAAATGGAAAGTCTGAGACAAAGGAGGATAAATTTTGCATTGGATATTCTAAGAAGAATGCCTCTGAAGATACAAAGAAAAATCATGATAGCATGAAAGAAGGTGGATTCATCCCTGTTCAGAAACCAAAAGGATTCAAAAATTCTTCACCTGCAAGACAATATCAATCTTTTCAAGGTTACTATTTTTCTTGCAATAAATTTGGGCATAAGGTTTTTTATTGTAGATCTAGACAAGGAAGGAATTATAACATGAGTAGAAGATCCTTTATGCTTCAAAGAAACAATGGTATTTCATTTCATGGATATTGATATGCTCGTAACAACTTTGATCATAAAGCTACTAAGTGCAGATCTAATATGAAGAGGAACAAATTTTGTTTCGAAGCACAACATTGTGTGCTACAAATGCAATAAGTTGGGACATAAAGAAAATTGTTGCAGAAGTGGTTTTGTAAAGCCTTCAGTTTAGAAAAAGGATGAAACCCTTAATCATAAAAGGAAGGGTAATGAAAAGGTTTGGAAGGAAGACCAAACTCAAGAAAATGAGAAGGGTGATTCTACACTTGTGCATTTTGCACAAAATCTTAAGACAAATTGAGATAGAGCATTATTTTAGGGGGATATTTCACTTGCAAAATATTTAGCCCCTGAAAAGGACAAGATGTTGAAAACTTCAACATGAAAGAAGAACTAGATCAGATAGAGAAGAATCATAATTGGGAATTAGTTCCCAGACCAGTTGATAAGAATGTGATAGGAATAAAGTAGGTGTTCCGAAATAAGTTGAATGAAGATGGTGAAGTGGTAAGGAACAAAGTCATATTGGTTTGCAAGGTCTATTCAAAAGTTGAAGGAATTGATTTTGAGGATACTTTTTCTCCTGTAGCCAGAATGGAAGCAATAAGGATGTTTCTTGTTCTTGTTGCTTATAATAACTTCAAAGTCTATCAAATGGATGCCAAGTTAGCTTTCTTGAATGGTGATATAGAGGAGGAGGTATATATTGATCAACCAGATGGTTTCCAATTATCAAAATATCCAAACATGGATTGCAGACTCAAGAAAGCTCTATATGGTCTCAAGCAAGCTCCCAGAGCCTAGTATGCTAGATTGGGTAAGTACCTACTTCAACAAGGATTCAAAAAAGGTAATACAGACAGTAATCTATACATTAAGGTTCACGAAGACAAATTGTTGATTGTGGTAGTATGTGTTGATGACATCATCTTTGGTGGAGATGATAATATGTGTAAGAAGTTTGTAGAAGAAATGCAAAAAGAATTTGAGATGTCAATGATTGGTGAGTTTTCCTTCTTCCTTGTGCTTCAAATTGTTCAACAAGATGGTGGAATCTTTATTTCTTAGGCCAATATGTAAAGTAAATGTTGAAGAAATTTGGGATGGATGATTTCAAACCAGCAAGTACTCCTATGGTGACTAGTTGTCACTTGAGAAAATCTAATGAGTCTTTGGAAGTTGATCAAACTCTTTATAGGCCTATGATTGGAGCTTTACTGTACTTAATTGCTTTTAGACCTGACATCATGCATGTGGTATGTTGGTTGCCATATTTCAAGATAATCCTAAGAAATCTCATGAAAAATACGTAAAAAGAATATTCAAATATTTGAAGGGAACTCTAGATTATGGCCTATGGTATAAAAAGGATAATAAATTTTATCTAAGTTCTTATACTAATGTTGATTGGGAAGGTTGTAGGGATGACCGAAGAAGTTCAAGTGGTAGTGCATTCTTTTTGGGAGATAGATTGGTCTCTTGGTTCAGTAAAAAGAAAGAGTTTGTGTCTTTATCCATAGCAAAAGCTAAATACATTGTTGCAACATCTTGTTGGACCTGGGTGCTTTGGATGAAAACTTTGAAGGATGTAAAGATGATATATGAAGAACCCATTCCAATATTATGTAACAATACAAGTGCAATTAATATTTCTAAGAATTCGATAATGCATTCAATAACTAAACACATCTCTATCTGGTATCACTTTCTAAGAGAGAAGGTTGCAGAGCATGAAGTCATAATGGAGCATGTGCCTACCAAGGATCAAATTGCATATATCTTCACAAAGGCACTTTCAAAGGATATTGTTGAGTATCTCTAATAGAAGTTAGGGGTTACTACCCCTCCATGTTCTAACTAGATGCATAGATTGTGCATCTTTCCAGGGGAGAAATTCATGCCATATCCTTTTTCTCCTAGATTGATGTATGCTACCACTTAGGGGGAGCTAGTGGTAAGGGGGAGTTTGGTACAGTTATGCAAGTATTGAGAAGAAGTACTATTGGCCAAAGGGGGAGTATGTACTACTATTTCAATTGAAGATCTCTAGCCCTTTGCCCTAAAGTCAAAGAATGTGTTGTTTCCTTCTATATGCAGGTGTGTTTTTCCCTTTGTCCTTGATGTCAAAGGGGGAGAGTGAGTAGGTGTGTTGCCATCAATTCCAAAGGGGGAGATTGTTGGAAATTGTTGCCATTGATGTGAACACTTGAGGAGCTTTGTTGGTTGATCAAAACACTTGGTGAATTTTTTGTGGTTGTCATTTTGTCAATACTTAAGTAAGGAAGATTGTTGGCATTTAATACCCCTGATGACAAGTACTTAGTGAGATTGTTGCTTGGCATTAGTTGTCATTTGGGTTTTCATTGTTGTATGGTAGTCTTGCTGAAGTTCATGGTTGGAAGTCATGCCTTATATAATAATTATTGAGTATAGTTGTTGTATGGTGGTGTTGTTGAAGTTCATGGTTGGATGTCATGCCTTATTGAGTATTGTTGTTGTCAGTGGAGTTTATTTCATGATGATATATTAAGATGAGGATTAGAAGTGTTGTTGATGGTGGAGAGATGTTGTTGAAGGTCTACAGTATGTCTTATTCTCTCTCCCAATGTTCCTGGTGAAGTATGTGTTGTTGAAAGAAAGTTTTGGCCTCCACAAGCTGTTGAAAGGTTTTGTTCTTGGAAGTTGCATTGAAGTCTATTTGCGAGAATGCTCTGCATTCCTCCACTATTGAAGATATGGTCTTATGGTTTGGGATTCAAAGTTAGTGTTTTGTGTATGTTGCACTCCTATCCTTTCAGGTCACCAATGTTGCTAAGGAGATTTTTGTGAATTACAGAAGGTTGGCAGTGTTGTTGGGTGTTTGGACTAGTCTGAAAAATGCTCTGCATTTCTTCATATTGATATCTCTACTCCTGTAGCTTGGTGAATGTGGTCTCAATTTTTGTGTAGTATTTCAGCTCTAATTTCATGCATTGAAGTGGTCCACAAGTTGATATGTTAATGTTATATCTTTTGAATGAATTGTTTGTGTTTCTTGGATAAAGTATTATATTCTTGTTTGGCATGTGGTGGACATTAATGGCATGATAGTATGAAAGAAGTGTTTATAAGTGTTTTTGGATGTTCATGAAACATCCCCATTTGATTTTTGTATTGCTATTTAGCCTCTTTGGTGTTGCATTGCGTCTTGAGTTAGCTTTCTGGGTTAATTGGGTATATCTAGCTGACAAGGCTTGTTCCTTTGCTTGTGTTGTCGCTTGAAGGTTTGTGCCAACATTTGAAGATGTGTTATGATAGATTTAGGTCCTAACCTATCTTTTTGGGGACCACATTAAGTTAATTTCTTGGGTTGACTGGTTATGTGCTTCACAATTCATCTACATGTTTCCCTATTGTTGACTTAGGTTGATGCGTGCCAACATGTGAATTGTTTTGGATCGCATTGGAAGATGTAATAAGATAATTTTTTGTCCTCTCTATCTTCGAGATAGGACCACATTATGTTATTGTGGCTGACCTATTGAATTTATTATTTGTATTCTCTCTTGGCCAACCTAATTGAAGTTTTGGAGTGTTACGGTGGATATAAATGCAAGATAATTTTGGATGCAAGAAGTATGGATTGTGAACAAGTGTGAAGAAGTGAATGTGGAATACATTGAATATCCAGTAGAAAAAGTGCAAAAGTGTTTAATAGAAAGATCATATGTGCTTGAACGCCTCAATCAACAGAGTGTTGTGTTGACAAATATTGTAATAATTCTATATACTTTTTTATCCTGCTCTGAGACAGTGATTCTCATCAGGTCCTTATATCTTTCTCTTGAAGTTGTGTTAGCTTCAATTCTACAAATCCTTTTATATCTTTCTCTAAGGTAGTGCGCCTTAGTTTGAAAGTCATTTTTGGCAGTGAGCTTTATATTGTGAGTTAACTCTCTTTGTGGTTTTTCCCTCATTGAGTGTTCCACGTAAATGTCATGTTCTCCTATACATGTGTGTTCTTTGCTTCATTTTTTTTTTGTTAATCTAATTGGAAGTAGAATTGTTGTGTCTCATTATTGAGGTTTGTTGAATACTTAAACTGCTATATCTTTCAATACTACTAAAGGGTTTTTTATTTGGTTAAAGAGTTTGAACTGTGTTGAAATTCTTAATTTCTAGAGGGGTTTAATTTTTTACAGATATTGATTCACCCCCTTCTTAGTATCTGGTGTGTTCAATAGTGAATTTTTGCTTAGTCATGAAGAAGTCAAACTTGAGATACCACTGTTGTGGGGCTTGTTTGAGCCCATACAAACTTCTCCTCAATCTAGAATATAAATCCTCTTGCCCTTGTTTCTCAAAACCTTCAAGTTGTTGCATATACAATTCTTCTTGTATTTCGCCATGGATAAATGCAATTTTGACATCAAGTTGTTCAAGTTCTAGGTCATATACCATTGCCAAGCCTAAAACTACTTGAATAGAAGTCATCTTCACAATCAGTGAGAAGATCTCATCGAAGTCAATCCCCTTTTGTTGATCATGGCCCTTCACTACCAATATAGTCTGATAACATTTCCTATCTCCATCTTCCTCTTTCAATTGATACACCCATCAATTCTTCAAGGCTCTTTGATTGGGTGGAAGCTTTGCCAAATCCCATGTATGATTGGTCATCAAGGAATCCATTTCCTCCTTCATTGCATCCATCCAAT
>VDFB02385555.1:0-14771 GCA_007258455.2 Sequoia sempervirens
AATTTGAAAATTGACCTTTTACCCCAACCCATTGTCGTAATCCACAAAGGCATCACTATTTGGAGCATCAACATCACTCTGTGGAAAAACAGAGACCGTGTTTACATCGATATTTTCTCTAGCATCGCCCTTTGGAATTTGACTGATCTGGTCCTAGGAAAATCACTACAGCGTTGCCCTTTGGTTGCAGATGTAGGGATGCTAGACTGATAGCATCGATGTTTGTCCTCCTCAGCATTATTGTGTCCTGAAAGAATAAAAAATGGAAAAACAATAGTAGAATTGACCCAAAAAAATTGTGTTAATTTTGAGATTTTGGCCCTCCTTCTAGCGCCAAATGTAGAATGCTTTTCCTAAACCTGCTCAAACATGGACAAACAAGCAAACATTAGTCCTTAAACAAGTGTAAACAAGCATTCCCCATTAAATTCATTCAAATGCAAGAACATGGAATCAAAGTAAAGTAATCAAATAAACTACTAATGAAATTCTATTCTAAATGCTCAAACCAGCATCCCATGGGGGAATTGGTGCTTCTTTGATGTGGAAAGAAGCCCTTTCCCAATCCCTTGATAAGCTTGATGATAGATGTGTGATTCTTGATGCAAAATTCCAATAACCTAGCTATGAATGATAAATTCTATGTTGACTTGGATGAAAATATGGATGAAATTATGGATAATAAACTTGCATAAACTTGTGTCAACTTGTGGATCCCAAATCAATAGAGAAGGCCTCTATTTATAGTGAAGAAGGATTGAAGAGTGAAGAATAGGATGAATGTGGGATTAAAGAAGGGACCAATGGCATTGTGCCACTTGTCAACATGCTAATGAAGGAGAGGTGAACTGTTTTCGATATTCCATTCCATTGATTCCATTCCATTCCATCCATTCCATTCCATTTGCCCGAATTCAAATAAGTGGAATATTCCAAGAATATGCCATATTAGAATGAAAATAAGGGGAATTAGTAAATCAAATAAATTGATTTACATGTGCAACTTGCAAAAGCTAGAGGAATGGAGGATTAGTGTTAGAAACTAATTAATCTAGGATTAATTAACTTAGATGAAATTAGTTTGATTGGTGACATTTGATTTAGATGCTTGAATTTATTTAAATCAAATGAGAGGATATTGGAAGATTAGTAATTTAATTAAATAAATTTGATTTATTCAATAAATGAAGAACATTAGGATTTAATTAAATAAAGTTGATTTATTTAATCAAATAGAGAACTTTAGGATTTAATTAAATCAAGTTCGTTTATTCAATTAAAGGAAGAATTTTGATGAATTAATTAAATAAAGATTATTCAATTAATTGGTTAGTAAAGAAATGATCAAGGAAGAATAGAAGTTAGTTAATCTGAATCGAGTGCATGATATCAATTAGGATATTTCGAGTGTCTACAACTTTCATTTTCTTCAAAAAGTTACAATTTGTAAAGGTTAAGCTCTGTGAATGGAATCAACAACATTTCAAGAACATCTTTGATGAAAAGTGGAGATCAGAGGATGAGCAAGAGCAACTGCATGAACATATTTTAGCTAAAGGAATGAGTGGGGTGGATTTTGATCAAGAACGGATTTTGAATGAACAATATGCTAAGGTGTTATTGTGAGAAGAAATATTTTGGAGGCAAAAATCTCAGGAGTTTTGATTGAAAGGTGATCGTAATACGAATTTTTTTTATAGTTTAGTTAAAGTAAGATGAAGTAGAAACATAATTTTGAGCTCAAAGGGTGAGATGGTGTTATACTCACAGACCAAGCTGCTATAAATAAGGAAGCTATTAATTTTTTTTAAGATCTTTTAAATGTTGAGAGTGCTCTATGGAATGAGCAGAGTGAAGCCTTGTTGAATGTGATAACTAGCATTATAATAGGCCAACACAACCAAATTATAATAAAGCTAGTTGTTACACCTTGCATAACCACCCCCATTTTTTCCCTTCACTTGAAATCGGGTCCCCACTTCTTTCTTTGCTCTTGTGGGTTTTTTCTTCTTTTCCCTTCTCTTTGTCTTGGGATCATGGAGTTTTTTTCTTCCTTGCGTTCTTTTTCTTTCCTTTCCTTGTATTTTCCTTCCTTTTGTTAGGATTATGAAATTAGGGCCAAAACACAGATAATGGAACATTAGATACTCAAAGATCCGGTTTCCATCTCGATCCAAACCCTGTTGGCTTGCCTAGTGTTTTTATTTTCCTTTGTTTTTCTTCTGGGATCCGGTTTCTTCCCTAATTCCATTCCCCTTTTCTCCATTCATCTTTTTCTTTTTCCTTCTTGTTTTGTCAGAATCATGCTCAAAACGAAACTAGAACTCAAATTTTTTTACAAAATTTCCAAGTTTGGTTTTGGTTCTGATTCTGATTCTGCTTCCTTTTTTCTTTTGTTTGCCTTCTTCTACTTGTTGTTGTTGGGGCCAGTTTTTGTTTTGATCCCAGTGTCTTTGTTTTCTTTGTCTTGTGTTTGTGTCCTTTGTGTGGGATCATGATTGGAATAGGAATGGAACATGGAACTTTCATAAAGTTCCAACTTTTGTTTCAACTTCGATCATGACCATGCCCTGCAAGTTGCTTGGATGATGTGTTCTATATCTATCCCTGATCCCACACCAGACCTACCACATTTATCATAGATTCCCTCGCACGTGCAAAGGTATTTTAATCCCAGATCAAGCTTTATTTCACTCATAATGCAATTAACTAGTTAATTTAGTGAAGCAGACTGAGGGAAAACTTAAGGGGCATAGGATTCAATCACAGACATGTGGATTCAAGTGGATTCAAGTGTCTTTTGAAGCATCTCTAAGGTAGGGGGTCTTCTTATTTATTTTCCTTAGTTGTTTGTTCCTCGTTTTTATTTTTCTTTTTTGTTCCTCGCGCATTCACATGTTTTATCTTTCTATTTTGCTTCCTTGTTGTGTGTTATCAGTTTAAGTTTTTGCTCTAGTCTTTGGTTTTGTCTTGGGCTTGCTTGTTTTTCTTGTCTTTCATTTTTCTTGTCACCTTGCTTTTCGTGGATTTGTGGCATGGTGCCACTATACCCTAGTGGTGAACTAGGGTTTCTCTTTTTTGAGGGTTTAAACTTTCACAAGTTGGTAAAATTTTCTGTTATAAACCCTCCCCAACCATTTTTGTGATATTCATGGAGTTTGACCTCAAGTTTCATACCTTAGGTTTTGAAAATGATTAAATTTTAAAAACTAGGGTTTTGACTCTGTTATGGTGGTTGCGTGACCTATGCCTAGAAAGGTTATGATCTTGATTACCTTATATTGAGTTGGACTCAACTTTGACACTGCCTTGAGCAAAGTTACTGATTCATTGTTTCAAATATCTCCCAAATCCTGATCCTAAGCACTCACCTTTTGTGGGATCAGATCGCGGGATGAATCTATCTCATAAAATGTTTGCCAGAGTGTCCATTTCAAAATGTTTTATGACCCCGATTATGTCTCAACTCCGATCTTGACCCCGCCTATGCTATTTTGAGTTTTCATTTCCTATCTTGGCCCCGATCCCGATCCTGGAAAACTCTAAAACTTGGCTAAGTATTTTTGAAGGGGAAGTATGAATGAATATGAAATTTAAACATTTCAATTGTTTTATGTGAGCTTCTCAAAGATTATTTTGTAGATTAAATCATGTCTGAAGCAAGGGAAGAGATTCCACCAAAGGAAGGGCAGACGGCTAACAGTTCAAAAGGGGGAAAAGGTAAGAAGGTGAAACCTAAACAACTTTGTTATATAATGAAGTATAAGTACCAAGACACCCTCGATGCCAACAAAGATTGAATCTGATCTGAGGTTATTGATACCATCTTGGGAAATTTGAATTGAGTGAACTAACATAGGATATCTTCTCAGAGATGCATCTCCAAGGTCCCAAAGGATAGCTCAATCTTGTTGTGCAATTTTTCACACACACCCCACTTGAAGTAGGGACCCTCTTTTCTAATTTTGGATGTCTCTAGGACCTTTTGTTTTTATTATATTTATCCTTTTAAGGTCTAGGGATGTTTGTCTTGCTTGCCTTGGTCTTGCCCTAGAGGTTGAAATGATCAAACTTGGTTTTTTATGGAAGTCTGGGTTTTGCCTTGGGTCTGGGATTTTCTGGTTCACTTAGATTCTCCCGGGTCCTAGTCCATCATCTGGTCGTTGTCAGAATTTCTAAAGTTCGGGTTTTTGGATGAATCTGGGATTTTCTGGGTCACCCGAATTTTCCTGGACTGTGTTGGAATCCCGAAGGGTGCATTATCCGTGGAATTCGTGCTCACCCGAATAGTCCGTCTGGCTTGGTTTTTTCTGGTTTTCTATTTTGAGCTCGGGTTTTTGGATTTCATCGATATGTCTTATCGGCCATTAATGCTCTAGGTACGTTTGCTCTTGCACGAATGTAAGTGAATTTAAAGGCTTTTAGTGCTTTCCATGATATCATTATTCATTTTCCATCTGCTCTAGCACCTGAGTTTATTCATTTTGAGCTTTATTCGGTGGATCTAGTTTTCTCGCGTGTGGATTCCTTAGACATCTGTGTTGATATTTACATTGTTGGGGCTCCCTGATTCATAGTAATTTTGATTGGGCTCGAGTTTCATTCAGAGTTGATCCATGGTAGGCCATCGTTGACGTTGCCTTTTGTTTGCGCTTTGATTGAATCTTTCAGGTTATTGAATGGCGGTTATTTGGGTCGGCCCTTGTTTATTTTCATGACCATGTATTTATCAGACTAGGGTTTGAACTCACCCTTCCACGGGTTTTAGCATCCGCACTATGCATCCCTTCGTTTGTCAATTGAGTGTCAGGTATACCCCTGTGGCTAGGTGTTTTTGTTAGGGCCTTGCCTTGTTGGCATGTAGTCTGCTATATTTGTAAAGATTAGGGTTTCGATATGTTTTCCTAGATTTCTTAAATTTGGTGGAGTTGTCATGATCCTTTTGCCTTGCATTTCACTCGACCTTGTTTGCAGCACTTAAGACTCCGGTGCGTGCCTTAGTTTCATAACTTTGAAGATTCATGTCCGATTTTGAGTTTTCCCTAGTTCTCATGGCAGAGGCTTGACAGTCAAATTTAAGGAATCATTATTTCATTGTAGGAATCGATCATTTGAGAGTTTTTTTTTGGGAATTAAATCCATGTGCAGTCGAGATTTGGCTTGTTGGAGTCGAGTTTATCTTTGTGTAATCCAAATAGGGAAATTTGTGTGATTACTCGGTTAATGGTCTGCGCGTCGAACGATCGTCAAGTTTCCGAGGTGTCCATGGAATTTCTACGCACCCAGATTTTCCTGGATTCTTCCATTTTCTCGATGTATGATGAACTCCCAGAATTTCAAGCTGTCCGCGGAAATCTGAATTGTCCAAATTTTTTTTAGTTTTCTGCCTGTTTCTGGTTGATTTTGATTTTTGAAATTGAAGTGATCAACTAAAGGTTAGATGATGATTTCTTGTTGCTAAATGAATCAATATCATGGTAATTATGCATCTCCTTTGTCCGTATTGATGATTTATTTTATGAATAATGTCTTGGCAGGAGGAGTCCGTCTAAGTCAGATTTCTCCGGATTCTGCCCCGACTGGATTTTCTCGGTTTACTAGATTTTTTCCGGATTACTTCATTTTCCTAGATTTTCAAGACTGATGATTAATGATTGATCTTAATGATTTTGTGTGGTTTCAAGGCTAACCTCTAATTGAGATATGGATGATAATTAGATTTTCATGAGGTTCTTTTGTGAATGCAAGCTGAATCAAGCAAAGCAGCGGCAGGACAGGCCAAGGGAGACATAGAGGGATCTTTGGTTACAGATGTAGAAAGGTTAAGGCTGGATGTGAAAAGTTAGTTTCCTAATAGTAAGATAGCTTCAATTTTGTTAGAGGTCTCAGACACTAATGTAGGAGCTTGGAGATATGAAGAGTTCAAGGAAAGGATAGCTCAGCAAGATTTATCAATCCTGACCAAGCGGATGGTGAAGTCCGGACTGGCTCATGTGGCCGGATTTCCTCCTGCAGTTCAATGCTACGAGTTGATATTGGTATGTGCTAGGAACTATGATTTTGATACACAAAGGATTGTCAGCACTAATGGAAGGGTCTTGGCAAATTTTAATCTGGTTTCTATTGCCCAAGCATTTGATATGCCGGACTTACCATGTGTGTGTGCCCTAGATATGGATTTGGCCAGGACTTACTATGAAGATGAACCTACCAAAGCCCAGCAAATGATCAATTCCTAGCTTGAAAAGCCAAAATTTCATTTCTCCAAACTGCCTAAGCAGTTACACAAGGTCAAGTTCAGGTAGGATATATATGATGCTATCACACTGTTGAGTAGGGTGGCCTGCTTGAAGAGTGTTGGGGTGTTGGAGAAATGGATGGTGCATGTCATCAACAAGATCGAGCAAGGCATTAATTATCACTAGGAAGGGATTATCAGTGCAATGATTAACAGGCAAATGAGAGATGTGCTGGAATCAAAGAAATTCACTATGTCATCCTATGTGATTTATGTGCTTGCCAGATTTTATCCATACCAGGGATTGAATCCAAAAGAGACATTCAGACAGGATGTCATCTATGAGGTGTACCCTGAGTTGCATCTAGGGAACCAGAACTATAGAAGAGCAAATGATGCATTCACTATGCATATTACTAGGTTGCTCCAGAATGCAGAGCATATGAGAATTTCTGATGGAGCCAAGGAGCTGATCAAGAAATATGGAGCTTGGTTTATACAATTCCCTACCTTCTCCTATATCAGGATTGATGGATGTCCAACTGATCCATAAAGATTGTCAAGATATCCTACTGACCATGTCATACTTTTGGAGGTTACCAGGCAGATATGTGATTTTGATGTCGTTCTTAAAAGAGAAAAGCACAAAATAGGGTTTGGTGGGGATTTTCCTTTGAAAATTGGTATAGCTGAGGTTTGCCCTTCAATCCAATCAGCTCATGCATCAGGAGAAGAATTGAGTACTTACAGGTTCTCTTTCCATTCTAAGAGGACAAACTTTGATATTACTGGTGAAGCACAGAAGAAAGCTACCAAAGAATATCACCATAAAGATGATCTAGAAGACTATTGGGCGAATAGCAAGGATGACTTTGAGGTAAGAAAGAAAAGATATTCTAGGCTTCCAGCTAATATAATTAGAATGTACAATGTCAAGTTAATTCCTGATCAGTTGCAAGATGATGGAAATTTAGTCCAGGATCATGCATATGAGTCAGTTAAGGACAGACCCATTGGAGAAATAAATTGGTAAGAAAAAGAAATAACTGAACTGGAGGAGTTAATGGCTGCTATTATGAAATCTACCAAGTCCTGGCTGAAGCATAAAGTATGGGAATTAGAAAGTGAAAAGGTACCCTATACCTTCAATTTGATGGGAAATTTGAATGCTCATTCCACTTCAGAGGAATCCAGTGAGGGTGATTCTGTAGGTAAAGCTAAGGGGAGTTCACCTTTTAAGATTAAAATCAGAGGCCCTAAGGAGAGTGAGCCTGAAAAGAAAAGAAAGCCTAGGGGTAAGAAGAGGAGTCGTACTATGAAAATAGGTAAGTCTGCAAAGGAGGAGGAACTTGAGAAAATAGAAAAAGAAGATGCTCCTCCACAGCCAAAAAGGACAAGGACAACCAGGGTTTCTAGGAAAAAGGAGCAAGAAACTTTTGGGGATAAGACAAATTCTCATGTGATTGATGTGAAGAGTTCAGGGGAGAAAACCAAGGTTTACTCGAGAAGATCCAAAACTCCATCTCCCAAGGAGACCATGCAAAAAATAGATCCTCTTCCAATGGCATCCACTGTAGAACAACAGAAAGGTACCTCTCCTCCATCGGTTATGCCTGAGCAGACAATTCCTGGAGGGCATGAGACTAGTGAAGAAGCGGAACCATTTAAGGAGGGAGAAATTTATGGTGCAGCTGCTGAGTTTGAGGCAAGACATGTAGAAGTGCATCCTTCTCCGTTGGTACAATATGAGGATTCTCCTGTGAGTAGTAGAGATAACAGATCCCCTGAGAAGGAGGATGTTCATGCTAAGACTCCATCACCCCTGCAAGAAGAGGAACCAGAACTGGAAAGCAAATGTGATCAATCTCCTGACAAGGAAAAGCATGAGACATTAGATCAGCATGAAGGGGTTAAGAAGGATGAAATCCGGATGGATCCTATTGTTCCGGATTGGCTAAATAAGGAGATTAGAAGGAAACAGGTCATTGTTGAGTACACTCCTCTCAACTGGGATGAGATTTTGGCTAAGATTGGAAAAGGTAAGAAGAAGAAGGTATCCAAGGTAGTTTCAAAGATTGAAAGAGATGAGGATAGTAACAGGGTTATTCATATTGCTACCCCTGCAGCTAATAAAGGTAGAGATGAGGTCATTGGGAAAGATTATAATGTACAGACTATCAATCTTGGGCCTGTTTCTATGGAACAAGACATTGAAGAATATGAAGGGTCTAGTGCAGTGATCATTGGAAGGTTGAGGAATGAAACACAGTCCAAACATGAGCTAAAGAAGGAAAATGAAAGGCTAAGGAAGTGTCTAGAAGATTTAACGAAGCCTTTGCAATCTTTTCACCCATCCTCTTCTGCTACTGCCGATTTTTTGTCGAAGGAGACCATTTCTGAAATAGAAAAGATGAAAGCTTCTACCACGGCTACAATAGATTGGTTGAAGGAGGTGCAGACTAGAGGAGATAATGCAATAAAAGAGATCCTTTCAACTGGAAAGGATGCAATAATGGCTAAGGATTTACTAGAGCATGTTTTATCTCAGGATAAGGAGGATGTTGATCTCTTATTGCAGAAAACTAAAGCAATCATGGAGTATGGTAAAGATCAACTAGTTACTAATGGAATCCTTCCTTCATCCCAGGTTAATGAGCCTTGGGAATGGTTCAAGGCCTTGCAAATCTGACAAAAATCCATCAAGAAAATCTATAAATAGAAGAAGCAGATGGATGGTAATTTAACCAATGTTTATGATGGATGCATTGCTTTCTTTGAAATAATGACTGGCAGGAGGAAGATCGCTCCTAAATATCTGAGTCTGGAGCAATTAAGGGAATGGTTGCATGATGTCTATGCCCTTGATGTTGAGAACTCTGTGACAGGGCACCAATTGGATGATGCAGCTACTTATCTAGCTATGGTGGATAAGTACTTGGCATATACGGGTGACTAGGATACAAGAGTTAAGTGGTCAAAGGAAGAAATTGGATCAATTCAATGTCGGCTCAGAATCCTACCCTTGCCACCTATTGCTGAGTTGGATAAAGTGTTTTTGAAGGTTCATGAGTCGTTGGATCAGAACAAAGATAAGGGAGGCAGCAATTAGTGTCGACTTGGAGATTTGTGCTTCCCTATTATTATAGGGCATCTGTTGATCTGAGCTGCATTGGGGAGTGTGTTTTGGCCAACCTTGATGATGTATCGGCATTTAATGTGTGCCTTATTTTGAAATTCTTGAGGATGACTTGTTTTGGCTATTTTGTAAATGTTCGGCTGGGCCGACGTGTTTGAGGATTCTCTATAAATGGCATTTGTGCCTCATTTGTAAGGAGTTAGTTAGACAGATAATAGAGACAAGCTAGACTAAGAAAGAGCTAGAGCATTCTGTAGTAGAGATAGTAGTTAGTTCTTTGAAGCAAGTGTTGTAACACAGAACAGTGGAATTATTGCTACATTTTGGTGATCTAATACAATTGAAGGCATTGTGGTTTTCTGGTGAATTCTTTTGTGTTGGTTTATCCTGCATGGTTCTTATTGTTCCATCTTTTGAAATTGCTTGAAGACATAAGATTTGATGTTAGATTTAGAACTAGATTAGTATGGTGAATAATGTTTATGGTTTTATGCTTGGAATGTTTGTAGCAATCTCTGGTCTATACTCCCAGTAACTATCTGATTGTAGTAGGCTGGTGAAGTCAACCTAGACCATATATCCATTTGTGCTTAGTTCGATTGTGGATGAATGTCCATGATTTGAAAATCTGTATGCCTTAGAAGATTGCACCTTTCTTGTGATATTGCATTGTGGATTAAGTAGGAATTGGTTATTTGAGATTGGTCCATTCCAGGAATCTATCATTTGCATTGTTCATCTTAGAAGTAATTTATATTTCACTATATCTCTTGCATCCTCATCTTTTGCTATTTCTTTATTATTCGGTTAGATTTAGGATTTAAGATCAAAATATTGCAAAATTTGATAAAGTGGAGTGATACAATTTGCTTGTAGTAAGGTTTGATTGTGATTACCAACATTTTCACATATTATCTGAGCTGTTTATGCATTGTCATGACCTGACACCCGAGAGACCTTGGGGTGATTTTTAGTAGTTTGTTATTGAAAATTACCCTTCAAGAGAGATAGAATATTGCATTCTGTCTGAGTTGTTGCTATGCAAAACACCATCAATAGATTGGGGCTAGAAGGGAGGGCTGAATGAGCTCAAGGATCATTTCTAAAATGCCATCTCTCCTAAGAGATATAGAAAAATACCGAATCTACCCGGAGAGGAGGATTTATAGGAATTACAATTTCCCACTAGGTCAGGAGGTGAGAGAAAGGGAGAGTCATCACCCATCCATTCACCACATCATCATCTTCACTTCTAGAAGTTGAAACCATACCCATCCCTGAGGGTGGTTCCCATCAGCAGCCACCACCACCACCACTCTTACCAATGGCCTTCCTTGCTAATAATCCATCTCCCTTGTTTTTCAATGTTTACAATGTTATGCCCAAGAACCCTGAGCATTTCTGTTTGAAATTTTAGGTTAATGACCCAAACAGGACTGCAGAAGAGCATATCAGGATCTTTCAAACCTATCTCAAAGATAGAGCAATTGCTCATGGGGATGTCGCCTGTAGGTTATTCTCTTATTCATTGGGGGAGGAGGCTTTTTACTGGTACAATCACCTCCCATCTGGCTCAATTTTTAACTGGAGTGACCTTGAAACTGCCTTTCTACAGAAGTTCAGAATACCTATTAGTGCCAATGAATTGTATCTGCAATTCACCAGAGTCAAGAGAGAGGTTAATGAACCCATATCCAGTTTCAATCATAGTTTCCACCGTGCTTATACCAGACTCCAAGACCCTTATGTCTTAGATGACGCTACAGCCTTAGGAGATTATTATGAAGCATTGGATAGCCTTACAGCAACCTTTCTAAAATGGAGACCTAATCCCCCAGCCCGCCTAATTGATGCTTATACAGAAGCAGTCAAACTAAGCACAGACTTAAGGCAGCATTTGGTTGGACCATTGCCTTCTTTGGGACCAGTTGCACATCCAAACTAGGTTCAGGTAGTGAATCAAGCACTTGCTAATCATATGCCAATCATGAATCCAATACCTCAATTTCCTTTGGTCCCACATCCTAGTCCCCCCATGAGCCAGGTCTCTCCTATAATGAATTTCCCACAATAGCAAGTTAGCCAGCCTTTGTATTAGCAGCAACCAACTGGTTTCCCTACCTACTTATAGAATTTTGAAGTGTTGCATCAATCCATGGGATCTGCTACAATGTATATTCCTCCTCTGGGTAATTCAAGCTAGACTCCTTATGGAGATCTAAATAAGGATAGGGTTGATGAAATGGCTGAGCATATTAAAATGTTAAACCTAGAGGTGACTTACCTAAGGAATCAAAACAACCAATTACAAGCTGCACAGAGAAGTTTACAATCTAATCAGAACCGAGAACATCCACAGGGGAAAAACTTTGATAGAGGCCAGCATAATGAAAGGGGGTAGAACAATGATAGAGGATATAATCAAGATAGAGGTTACAACAATGAGAGAGGATTCAGTAATGACAGAGGATATAACAATGATAGGAGACAGAATTTTGATAGAGGACAAGGTAGTGGGCCAGGATTTGATAGGAGGTAGTCACAGGGATAGAATAGGATGTGGAATATAGGACCTAATAATGGAGGAGTCCCTACTTCATTGGATCAACCTGTCAACCAATCTGCTAATCAGCCAGTCAGTCAAGACAAGCCTCCCAGTGGTGTTTATCTAGCTAAGGCTGCTCTGTCAGGGTGGTGTAGGCTCCATAAGACAAGCCATCACTCTGAGTTAGAATGTCCAGAATTCCAAACCGCAGCCTCCATTTTCTAGTATGAAGTGGAGAACAATGCAAATGGTCAGGAAATTGTTCCCTCCATCCCCTATGACTCTCCTGTACTAGTGCTGAACTATGCTCCTTTTCCAACAAGTGGATAAAATGTTCCAGAAGAGGAATCTAATTCCCAGGAGGATAAAATAGATCAAATCTGCAATGGAGATGAGGTGGCTCAGTTATTTAATGAAAAGCAATAAATGATAATGCCCCCCTAGATTAGGAAGAGACTTATATTGAAGAGGTGCAGATGTTCCAGAGGCAGGGTTTAACAGACTTGCCCCATAGGCATCCGTAGGCTGGGGGTACTTTCACCACCTCCATTCCTCCTAATAATTTTAATATCCCTCTGGACCCAAGTGCTAGTAATAATCCATCCTTTCCACATGTGTCCAAACAGTACTTTTCAAAGGAAAGACAAGCTCAAACTGACCCACAAAAAGAAAAAAATGTTCAAGCATGTAAAGATAAGGTAGAGGAATCTCCCAGGGATGTCCCCACTAATTTAAGTGAGGAGAAAATGGCCATGTATGTTGCTGAGGAATTCAAGAAATTAAAGGTAAACCTTTCAGTATTCGAGTTATTAAGGTCCCCAGCAATTAGGAATACAGATCTAGGTTCCTATGGTACACATCCAGTGTCTTTGGATAAACCTTCCAGTGAGAGTGTCAACAAGGTTACTGGTTCTCAGCCCGTGAAGACATAAAACCAAGCCTATGGTTAGACTAACTTGCCACCTGGAGATAAAGGCAAGGAGAAAGACAAAACTCAAGTGGTGCAGGTAGATACTCAGCCAACTTTGTTTCAAGGGAAGACAGATATCCCGTCGTTCTTGATCTCTATGCGCATATTCGGTAAGAATTTACATAACTATTTACTAGATTCTGGTGCTTCTACTAATGTGATGCCATTTGGAGTATGTAGAGCTTGAGGGATTACACCTGCTGATTCCCAGAAGAAGGTAACTTAGTTGGATAGAACTAAAGTAAATGTAGTGAGAGAATTAAACATGATTCACATGCAAGTAGCTTCTGGCCCAAGAATCCAACAGGTTATCAATATTTAGGTCACTGATATCTCTGATGCGTATGGCTTAATTCCAGGAAGAGACTTCACGAAGGCCCTAAATGGATATGTATCTACTGATCACTCCCACATGTGGCTTCCCTAGAAAGGGGTGCCAAATCAAATTAGAATTGAGAGAGAACCAATAATGAAATACATGATTACGGAGTATCAAAATACTTCAAATGAAGTTCTGATATCAGAAGTAGGCATGGGAAATTATATACTAGTGACTCCTTACAAGGAATCAGATTCGGAGGAGGTATTGATGCTACATTCGATGTCTATTGATACAGAAACAGAATCCTGCAATGTTGCTTTCCCGACAGGATCAATTAAGGAAGAGGATGAATTTGAAGATAATTAGATTAGTCTACTGGACAGTTTTCAGGAATTCATTAGGCAGTGTATTGGAAACCAAGTTCACCTCGGCAGGAGGACAATTTTGAAGAGTTGCTCTTAGCTAACTGGTGTAGAGTCCACAATGCTTCCCATTCAGAGCTGGAATGTTGTTTATGCCAAGCAGTAGTAGAACGAGTACATAAATGCATGAATTCAGCCTTAGCAGTCAAGACGGACGTGCAAAGCTCTCCAGAAGATTATAAAGGAAAGAAGGTGATGACATCTAAGGGATCCTCCAGCAGTAATAACCTGAAGGATATGACGAAGAGGAATGTGACTGCTGAATGCTGGACCCTCACATTTGATGCATCTAAATCCAAGCATGGAGCTGGAGCAGGATTCGAATTGATTAGTCTAAAACGTAAGACCTTTTTTGCAGCCCATAGACTTCAATTTCATTGTACCAATAACGTAGCAGAATATGAGGCGTTGGTTCATGGACTGCTTATGGCACTCAAGAAAAAGGTTAAGGCCCTGCAAGTTTTCGATGATTTTGAGTTGGTCATTAAGCAAGTAAGAAAACAATATTCATGCCATGATAGGAGAATGACTAATTATAGGCATAGAGTATGGGACCTCATTGAAAGATTTGATGCCTTCAATATTCAATTGATACCATGACAGAAGAATCAAACTGTCGATTCTCTGGCCCAGGCAGCAAGCACTTTGGAGCCCTTATCTTTGTCAGGTTTGAAAAAGTTTACTGTAGAATTGACTCCTATGCCATCAGTTTCGAACAATGTTACTAACTTTCAGGTATTTGAGAATGACAAGCACATCTTGGACTTCATTACAAACACTGATGTTTTTGCTTTCCAAATCATTAATGAAATAAAACTCCAAGAAGCAGAACTGGATTTGGAGGGGGTGATAAACTTGAAGTCTAATACTATTCCAAGGGGAATGGTATAGTTGGAGTGAATTTTTGATCTGAACAGGATCAGAGATCAGGAGCAAGAGTCTAAAAAGAAATCTATCAGTGGACAGTGTGATACTCATAATATGGGAACTAAAGATAATATTAAGAACATTTTTATCGGCCAGGTATGCACTCCAGAAGAAAGACAAGGAATAATTGAAACATTGCATAGCTTTTCGGATATAGTAGCCTAGAGTTATGAAGATCTAAAAACTTATGATATGTCAATTATAACTCATA
>VDFB02385556.1:0-44840 GCA_007258455.2 Sequoia sempervirens
GAAGATAGAGAAAGAGAGAAATGATCAAAGTGTGTGGTGAAATAAAAACCCGCTCAGGAGTAGAACCCACACCACCAAGTATGAGTGATAAAATCAAACCTCGCTCGAGGAGGAGAACCCATATCACAAAAGAGGTGATAAAAGAAATCCCCGCTCAAGGAGGAGAACCTGTATCATGAAGTAAGTAAGCAGTAGATAAGGGATATGGAATCCCAAGATGCTCACAAGTGCAAAGAAAAGGAGATAGAGCTACAAGGAGTGTTGTAAAGAGAGCTTGAGAGAGCTTGAAGTTGCTACAACAAGCTATATTTGAGTTGTCCAAGCAAAATAGCAAGGAGAAAAAGGTAAGAGCCAAGGCTAGGAAGATTCAGAAGACCAAATAAATGGAAAGAATGGATTAAAAAGGAAGAAAAGAAGCTTTTCGGATGGTTATAGGGAATCCCAAGCCGTTTCCACCAACAAAATTATTTGGCAAGTGGAAAACATGTACGAAGATGGTCGTTTGAGCATTGAAACATCAGAAGATGCTAGCGCAACGTACATACATCCACGCAATGTGTTAGTTTCCAAACACGTCACGCTATAGAATGATGTGAATGGGAAAGCACAAGGTTTGATGAAAAGATGGAACACAAGGGTAGCTACTGAAAAGGGGTGCGGGAGCATCCTAAGAGGGGAAAAAGGATGATGCAAGGTTTAAAATTACCCTACTTAAGAAGCTAAGGGAGTGGACACTAAAGCGGATGTAAGAATGTATGTGAAATTGTGAGGGGTAAAATTTTATGCCTATACATTTTTCCTCCACTTTAGCAGTCATATGAATCTACATTAATATGCACGCTAAAGGAAATCTACTAAACATAAATAACATCATATGTCAAAAGGATACTATAGAGGAAGCAGATAATCCTTCAAACCACAGAAGCATGCCCCCAGGCTGAAGACCTACAAAACCACTACGTTAGACAAGAAATACCTACAGTAGACAACAATGTTAGCACACAAAAAGCTAAAGGATTTGAGTCAGCAAAGTAAAGAGACCTCGATGTAAAAGGTTGTCTCAATACTATGTGTCGTCCCCAAATATAGAAGAATTCTTAAATGAAGAGAGGAAGGGCATATACTCAGGATGAAGAAGATGCAAATCTTTGAAGTCTGGGTACATACACAGAGAGAGAGAAGAAAGATAAATGAATATAAGGCGATGAAAAGTAATCTACCTTTCGAGGAGGAAAACCCGTATCACAAAATATACGTTGATAAAATCAATCTATGGGAGAAAACCCATATCAAAATATAGGTGATAAAAGCAATCCACAACAGGGAAAACCATATTAAACATATAAGCGTGATAAAAGGCGATCAACTCTCGATGAGAGCACAGCCTCACAAAGTATGGTGATGAAAATCCCCTGGGAGAAACCCGTATCTAAAGTATAGGTGATAAACTTAATCCGCAACAAGGAGAAAACTGTATCACAAAATATGGTGATAAAATCAATCCCACTCAGGAAAACCTTATCACAAAGTATGGGTGATAAGCAATCACAGCAGGAGGAAAACCTGTATCACAAAATATAGGTGATAAAAGTAATCCCCACTCGAGGAGGAAAACATGTATCACAAAATAAGGATGTAAAGGAGCTCTATAGGTTCTCGGTCCTATAGAGCAAGAAAAATCAAAGAATCATGTGGCTTCTACAAGCTACGTTACAGGACAATTACAGAAAAGATAGGTCTAGTCAGGCTGCCTCCAAGCTAGACATGACTGTATGAAATAGGTCTAGTCAGGCTGCCCTTAAGCTAGATGTGAAGATATGAAATAGGTCTAGTCATGCTGCCCCCAAGCTAGACACAAAAGAATCCTTTTGAGATAAATACTTTCAAAGGGGGTCCCTCGGGAACCCTTCAAGAGAAAAAGGGGTCCACTCAAGCAACATTTCAATTGAGAGATAGAGAGAAGAGAGGGGGTCCTTAAGAAGGACACACATCTCTTAAATGAGTTATCACTGCCCCCAATATATAGGGGAGGAGAACCATGCAGGATACTTAGAGCATGGAGGATAGAGGTAAACCTCAATATCACTTGTCATGCAAAGAAAAGGAAAGTGTGTCAATCAAATGGGAGTTTGATGGCACCTGAATCAAGAATTTGTTGTATCTTGTCCTTCAAGGCCTTACATTCACTAGTGGAATGGCCAATCACTTGATGGTATGCACAGAAAGAATGTTCTTCTATATCATGTTCATGAGATTTATTGCATGTAGGAGCAGGAAGAGTGATTAAGCAGGCATTTAAAAGTTGCAACAAAATACGCTTTTGCTCAGATAAAGGATGAGGAGCAAGAAGCAACCCTTTCTCTTGTGGGGAAAGGTTTGACTTCTCACAAAAACAAGAAGTCACAAAGATAGAAGACAATGGAGGAAGAATATTTTCAACAAAACGAGGTTGAGAATAATTCATGTCACTCAACCATGGTTTCCATTTAGATCATTCCTTCGAGCAACAAGTCCCAAAGTACACTTACGAGGTGTGAATTCTATAGGGACCTTAGTGCCCTGTTAGTTATGCCCACGACCTTTACGCTCATAGCCATATTTAGAGACAAGCTTATAGTCAAGGCCATAACGTTTTTGCAAGTATTGAAAAGAAGGAGGATCCTCATAAAGAGAATTTTCCCAACAACAAGGATCACACTCCTCTATGGGATCGTCATCATCCTCCTTAATAGGACCGTCGACATTATCCTCTTTAGCAGAAGTGTAATCCTCTTCCTCAAAAGGAGGATCAACACTAAGAACATTACAATTATTGCTCACACTACCCCACGATATAGGAGAATAACCATCTCTAAGAGCATAGGTGGATGATGTTATTGGAAGGTATGAGTGGATCAGGTCGACTTTATATTACCCAATTAAGGAGTTTGCAAAATCTAAAGAACCCCAGTCATCACCAAGACATGCATTCTTTTTAGGATTTCTTGCTTCAGAAGGATCTCCCTCAGGGATATTTATCTCAGGAGTATCCTTTGTAGTAGGTACTATTGGAGTAAACATCGACACATTGGAAGACACTAAAGGAATAAGAGTAGGCACAACTGAAGCTTGACCAACAGCTGCCATTTTACATAAGTGTATAGCCTCAGGGCCAGCTTTAACTATGACTACTTTATTATTGCAAGTGAACTTAATAGATTTATGCAAGGTAGACGGGACTGCACCCATAGCGTGAATCCACGATCTACCAAGAAGAAGGATATATAGTAACCTTTCTGACATAACATTTATAAGGGTAGGTATGATAACGGGTCCCAACCTCAAAGGCAAGACTATAGTTCCTAGGGCTTGTCGACCAACATTATCAAACCCATGAATAACAATAGAAGAAGGGTTAAGAGAAGATGAGTCAATATTAATCTTAGGAAATATATCGATGTTACATACATTGAGCACCAAACCAGCATCAACAAGAGTACGTCTAATTCCAATTTTATTAATGTTGACTATGATCATTAAAGGGTCCACTTGCTTTTGTACTTTTGGAGACTAGAGCTCCTACGGATAGAACATAATATTCGGCGAATCTACATGAATATATGCCATCAACACATCAACATTCGTCAGCCTAGTGGAAGAAGGCAAGAGGATTTTTTGCAAGGCTTCCTAAAGCATACCTTGGTAAACCAGAGCAGACTGAAGCAAGTCCCATAGTGATATCTTAGCGGGAGTAACATGGAGTTGCTCGACAAGATCGCAATCACTAAGTGCTTTAATCCTAGGTTTAGGAGCTGAAGGAAGACTTCATTGTTTATTCATTCTATTCTCATAACTATGGGCTACCACTTTATAAGAGGGGTCCATAGAAAGATTAGGAGAATATTTATCCAATGGAATACCATCAATAAAACAAATCCTTTTAGGAGAGGGACTAGTTGGAGTCACATAAATGATCGATCTCTTAGGCCTTTGAGGGGCAGCAGAGACACAGACTACATTTATAGAATCATCACAGCTAGTAGAACAATTATTTGAAAACATATTCCCAACATCAATCCAAACAGGATCAAATGTGGAATAATTATTCGAAGAAACATTTTCAACACCGATCTAGGGAGAATCAGATGTGGAAGGAGGTTCATCATTTGCTAATGCAATATCTCTAGAAGAGAGTGCATTGGAATAGAGACAAGATTCATCATTCAACAATGCATCATCTCTAGAAGAAAGTGCATTGGAATGAAGGTTAGATCCATCATTCACAAATGCATCACCTCTAGAAGAGAGTGCATTGGAATGAATAGAAGGTAGAGTAACATTAAGAAAGGTATCAATGATTTCATCTTCTTGCAACAAAATATCCTCTAAAGCAAGAGGAATTTCATGAGAAGGATCAAAGATACTGAGTGACATGGGTAAAGCCAACTCACCATCACATGCATTAAATGCAATATCATTAACAATTTGAAAAAAAATAGATACGGGACTAATAAAAGAAAATATTAAATCCATTACAATTTTTTTGATATTTTCTATGTTTTAGTAATTTGCATTATCAAAGGTCTTTTGGAGTGGAATTTGAGGTCGGAACTTTCATTGGTCCCTAAAATTCAACTGCCAAAGCCACTAGTATTTTAGGGATTGAACTAGTTCTCTAGGAGACCTTTCCAACGGTGCAAATGATTTTGAATTCTGAGCACCGAGTCAATAGTTATGACCCTGCCAAGTAGGGGTAAATAAATTCCTCATTTTTCAGAAGATTTTCTCTTCACATTGGGTTCACCAAAATGTAGAAGAGGGGGATTTGCTACTCACAAGTTCTCTTCATTCAGAGAGCCTCATGGGGTGAACTTCCCTAAACTACCTTAGGAACAGCGTGAGAGTTCTAGAATTAGAAAGAGCAAGTCACAAATATTTTCTGGATAGACTAACGGGCTCTCGGCCAAAGGACATCAGCGTAGAATACGGATGACAACATGATGCACTGGTGTCTCATATGAACTAGAGAATGATTTTATCACTAAAAATGGCTAAATGACTACTACTTCTACTCCAATTTTTTAGAACTTATAGAATGCGATAAAATAATAGAATGTAATAGAACTAAAATAAAGTAAAGTAGAAATAATGAAGAAAAGGAGAAGAAAGGAAAGAAGATGCTCACAATAATCTAGGTAATGAAGCCTCTAGCTAGTAGATATCTTCAATACCTGTGTCTGTAAGATCTAGAGAAAGTGTTGGGGATGTATAGGGGTTTGCCTTAGTCAAACCCCCATCTTGGTGTTCTCACCTCCACGGACAGCCAAGAAGATAGAGAAAGAGAGAAATGAACAAAGTATGTGGTGAAAGAAAAACCCGCTCATGAGTAGAACCCACACCACCAAGTATGAGTGATAAAAGCAATCTCCGCTCAAGGAGGAGAACCTATATCATGAAGTAAGTATGTAGTAGATAAGGGATATGGAATCCTACAATGCTCACAAGTGCAAAGCAAAGGAGATAGAGCTACAAGGAGTGTTGTAAAGAGAGCTTGAAAGAGCTTGAAGTTGCTACAAGCTATATTTGAGTTGTGCAAGCAAAATAGCAAGGAGAAAAAGGTAGGAGCCAAGGCTAGGAAGATTAAGAATACCAAATAGATGGAAAGAATGGATTAAAAAGGAAGAAAAGAAGCTTCTCAAATGGTTACAGGGAATCCCGAGCCGTTTCCACTGAAAAAATTATCTGACAAGTGGAAAACATGAACAAAGACGGTCGTTTGAGCATTGAAATGTCGCAGGATGCTAGTGTGGCACGCAGACGTCTGTGTGGCACATTAGTGTCTGGACACGTCATGCTATAGAACAATGTGAACGGGAAAGCACAAGGTTCAACGAAAAGTTGGCACACAAGGGTAGCTGCTGAAAAGGGGTGTGGGAGCATCCTAAGAGGGGAAAAAGGTTGATGCAAGGGTTAAAATGACCCCACTTGAGATGCTAAGGGAGTGGACACTAAAGTGGATGCAAGAATGTATGTCAAATTGTGAGGGGTGCAATTTTACGCCTATATAAGTTGTTTCTGAATATTGCATCCTAGGGCTTTTGCCACAATAACAAAAAGGTATGGTGACAAAGTATCATCCTCTACCACATGAGAAGAAGCCTTTAGGCACACCATTAACTAAAACCAAATACTTTGGAGTTGTAACACAAGATATAATTAAGTTAATAAATCTTCCCTTGAAACCATTTTTTTTTAGCACAGCAAAAAGGAATGGCCAAGAGACTCGATCATAAGCCTTAAAGATATCAAGTTTTAGAACTATACCTTGTTTCTTGCTTAAGTCCATAGTATGTAATACCTCGTGTGTATAAATTGTTGCATCCAAAAGGTGTGTTCCTTGAACAAAACCCTTCTGGTTAACAGTTATCATTTTAATCAAGACCGGTGTCAATCTATTAACTATTATCTTTGAAAATATCTTATAAGTAGTGTTACAGAAACTAATTGATCTGAAATCATTCATTGATGAAGCTTCTTCTAACTTAGGGATGAGCACTACAAAAGTGGCATTAAGCTAGTTTAGAAGCCTAACAGATCTAAAGAAATCCTGAGTAGCATTGAAGAGGTTAGTTGAAATAATATCCCAAAATTCCTAGAAAAAACTAGGAGGGAAACTATCAGGACCCAGAGCTTTATAAGCACTAAAGGAGAAGGCCAACTCCTTAACTTCTAGGATGGAAATAGCTCTAGACAAATCTTTTAGATCCTGCTCGGTAATGACATGTGGAATAACCTGTAGAATATCATCCAAATAAGCTTGGTCAACCCTAGGCATATTTTGAAAGTTTGAAAAGAATGAAACTGCCTCATTAGAAATTTCATCCTCCTCAAACAGAACTAGCCTATTATCAGTTTTTAAAGATCTAATCCCTTTTTTGCATTTGTTTTTTAGGGTAGACTAATGAAAAAAATTCGTATTTATGTTTCCTTCTATCAACCATTGTATCTTTGATTTTGTGTCCATAAAATCTCTTCTTTTTTGTTTATTTTAAACCACTAAGATCTCAAGTCCCCTTCTTCATTGCAAATGGTTTCGTCAATATTACCCTGCTCCATCAAGTCTTGAATCTCCTTGATCTTTAATCTTATTTCCTTTTAGTATTGAATATATTCCCAAAAGAGTATTTACTCCATCCTTTTACACAATCTTTAACTTTTTTTAGCTTCTAAGCCAAATGGAACATGGGAATACCACTACATGGATCATTCCACCAACCTTCAACAAGAGTTCTAAAATCGGGATGATCAATCCACATTATTTTATACCAGAAGGGAAAAGTTCCTTTAGCAAATTTATCATCCCACCTAAGGAGGAGAGTGATATGATTTGAACCTGTTCTTGGAAGAGCAATGAGGGTGAGATTTTATAAAATGTTCCAATTCAAAGAAATAAGGAAGTGATCAAGTTTTACTTAAATTATATGATTACCCTATCATCTATTAGACCAAGTAAAAAGTGGCCCATTCAAAAGGATATCCATTAAACCCACAGAGTTAATGAAACCTACCAAATCCATCATACTATTTGGGAAGTCAATTATACCTCCAAGCTTTTATGAAGGAAACAATGGAGAGTTAAAGTCCCCTCCCAGCATCCAAAACTCTTGCTTCTTGTTGTTTATATTAACTTCTAAAAAATTCCAAAGATTGAGTTTGTCAAGGTGTGCTTTTGGGCCATAGATGTTTACCAAATTCCATTTAACATAGGTAGCATTGTCTTCCATGGAGACCATCAAACAATTTTTACTGCTAAAACCCAACCATACAGACAGTCTATCTGGATTCCAACAAGTCATAATTCCCCCCGAAGCAAGTTCAGCATCACTAACCGCAAAGTTAGCATTAGGCCAGAACCATTTGACTACTTTTTCAAAAGTCTCTCTTTTCATTTTAGTTTCTTGGATTAAAAGAATATTCGGTTTCAAATCCTCCCAACAATATTTTAACAAATGTTGTTTGTAGGGGATATTAAGTCCCTTAATGTTCAAAAAAATCATATGCATTGGAAATGGAGAGCATTAGTATCACCTTGATACTACTAAAACAAGGGAAAGAACCCCCCACTTACTTCTTTTTGGGTTTATTCCCTGAAAGGGAATCAAGGGTTTTATGTTTTCCTAAAGCAACATCCCTTGTTGTACCTTTGTTCCTTGACTCCTTCAGAGGTGGTCTACCAACTTTATTGCTTCCTCCCACATCCGGCCTCTTCTTCTTTCTTGATTTCATATTTACTTGGTTCCACTCTTCATCACCCACACCTTCCAATTGGGGGGAAGAATGAATCTTCTAACTCTTATTATCTTTAAGACTTTTTTCTATTTCTGGTTTAGCATCTAGAGTTAGTGCCACCTCCCAACAAAGTTCTTCTAGAATGTGCATAGGGGAAGAAGCCAAATTCTATTCCATCTAAATGTCTATCTCTCCTTCCTCTAGGTTTTCAATATTTTCTTTTTGGGGTATCAGATCTACTCCTTCCACTTCTTTTGATAGGTTCTTCTTATTGCTCACCACAAGTTTTCTATTGAACATTTTAGTAACACATTGAGGATCCAAGTTAGCCTCTAAAGTGGGGGATAAAGGTTTAATTTCTACTTTAGCATTCAAAATAGCCATTTCAAGATCAAGAGAGGCATTCAACCCCAATGAAAACACCATTTCCTCCACAGAGTTCTCAACCAAGAGGTCCAGGGAAGTCACTGCCTCCTTACCAGGACACAGTGGAACCGATGAGGAACAAGGAGTGATAGGTTCCTTTGTCAAAGCCTTAGGAGCATCATTTTTAGTGGGAGAACTTATCAACACCCCTAACTGGTTTTTCTTTGGTTCCATAGAAAACTTATTACAAGCATATTGTAAGTGGCCAAACTTGTTGCAAATCGAACAATACACTTTAGCCTTTTCATATTCCAAGGGTTGAATCCATTTACTAAATTTTGATCTCAAGGTCACAGTGGTTAGGAGGACTCTGTTAACAGTGACATTCACACAAATTCTAGCAAAGACTGGTTGTGACTTAAGTTGGGTAACTTTGTCAATATTCAAGAGGGTAACAAAGGAATCAACGATTCCTTTGAAGATAATTTAGTTCTAGAATTCTAAAGGAAAACTTGGGAGCCTAACCTAGGTCAGAGTTCCTTACCAAGGTCAAACAAGGCATCAAAACTTGGCTTCCACTTACAAAGGAAAAGAATATTTTTGAATCCCCTGTCAAAGGCCCAAGGGCCTCCTATAAGAACTTTAATCTATCTCCGGGAACAACAAAACTAAACAAGAATAATACTTTAGCAATACCACTAACTATGACACTACCCTTAAGATTCCAAGTGTCAGTGGCCCATTTTTCGTACTTGGTCGATGTTTGGGTGGGTAGCAAAGAATTTCCCTACCAGGTATAGCTTAAATCCCTCAATATAAGCCTCCTTCAGGAGCAGATCTGGGATGTCCACTTCATTTCCTTCAATAGTATAGAAAGTAGAAAAAGAATTTGGATAAGCCTTTGTCAATGCCTTTCCACCCACAAGTTTATCCACATAGGAAGCTAGGCTCTCCTAGGCCAGAAAAGCAACCTTATCCAAAGAGTTTGAAATAGGAGCTTTACTAGGTTTACTTTTTAAACCCCTTGCAGGTGATGAAGAGGAGGTTGTTCCAAGAGAAGGAGTAGAATATTTAGGTGTGGGAACCCCATTGGGGCCCTTGCCATATCATATCATCAGGATTCACATGCAACACAAAAAAATTGAAATCATGAGCACATGTGCAATCTCATATATGACTCAACTATGTTGTAGCTTACTGTATTGACAATTAATTGTTCATTCAATAACTCAACAAACTATCAATCAATAAATACAACTTAGAAATATATTCTACTGCAACTAATATTCTAAACTACGATGGATATTGTAGTACCTCAAGTGGCCCTTGCTCGAGTTGTAATCCCACAAAATCCTTCTTCAAGCCCTAACTTGATATTCATAGAAAATGTTGTATTCTTCTTTACTACAAATTGAACATTAAAAAAAAAAAACAAAGTATCTAATCAACAATATATTTAAATCTACTTCATACAGAATATATGGTTATGACCTCTCACAAGATCAAATGTATATACAAGATCTTTGAGAGTTCTATTATTCTTGAACTGAAAAAAAAAACTATAAACAACTGTCAAATCTCCCAAAAACGTAGGAAGAGAACTAGGTCTTATTTCAATAGTAATGAAAATCTAGTGGAGATAAGAGTGCTAGAATCACATCAAGACTCTACATCTTTAAAGAATATGGTTATAATTGAAAATGATCCTAACAAGGCAACACTTATTGTAAGTCACTAACCACTATTAGTACAAGTATCTTATTTTCTCCATAATTCAATAATAGCATAAAGTGAAAAGATGGAATAATCCACGAGCAATTTATGTTCACAATCTCTAGCTACTACCTCCATTAGCTTCAGGAAATTACATGTGTTGTAGTTGATCACTTTCTCTGGCTACAATAGACAGATGTCCTTTTGCTACGATTTAGAAGTCCCTTTTTTTGTGGTTTGATAGGTCCTTTGTTGTAGGAGATAGTTTATTCCATAGGAAATTTTCATCATTAACAACCATAATCAACATAAATCTCTATTAAATCCCATAGACATTCAAATTTTCACACAACCATTTATAAATATAATATATAATCTTTAATGCTTTAAATACTTAAAATATATGAAAAGGTCTAGGAATGTTTTTGAAACTTATCAAAAATATGATGATAAGTATGAAACTAAAATAAGAAATCAATACATTTCTAAGGCTCGTCACTCTCTATAGGTACAACCACCTCATATAATATCATGCAATAGGTGGCCTCCTATATTTTCCACCTCATCTCCCCATAACTTGTAGGGAGACTCCACCTGAGCCTCCACTCATCACCTCTACCTACTACCACCAAGCTATCTTAATGTCTCTCTTAGTTTTAATTTGTATCAACTACATGTAGAGGTTGTCCCTCTTCTCAATCATCTATATCAACTGTACAAAGAGGTTGTCCCTCTTCATCATCTTTTGAGTAAGCTGCATAGAGAGGTTGTCCCTCTCCCTCCTATAGTCGTCTCTCTCCCACCAAACCTAATCTCACTCTAATAGTGTGACTCCTATCCACACCCCCATATCAGCATCCTTGACATTCCCTCATCTTCCATCCCCCTATGTCTCCTCTCTCCCCATCACCTCATCCCCAACCCTCCACCAAAACATAGTCTCCACCCCACCCGTTGTCACCTCTATCACCACCCCTATCTTTACCATCCTCACCAACCCTATCTCCACCATCCCTACCACCCCTATCTCTATCATCACCCCCACCTGCATCCCCACCCACCCATTGCTTCAATCTATGAACCCTTGCTAGCTCAGTGTTGTGCCTACCTCTCATAAATGATCCTCCATCTAGATGTGTCAATCTAATAGGTTGCAAGGTTGTGTTGCAAGATGGTATGTCCCTTAGTCTCCTTGGTGCAGCGCAGTGCTGGGGTTCATGACATGGATTAACCGCCTCCTATGGATCTTGTATAAATCTAGTTGTATCGGAGATTAACAAGTCAATATTTTGGTGCAACAACAACCACCAATGTAACAATTAGTATTAGAGTTGAGGTCACAAGTTTGAACCTCTCACTTGTGTTGGGGATTGTTATAAAATGGTGTGTCCCTTGGTCTCCTTGGTGCAGCATGGTGCTTGGGTTCATGGCATGGCTTAACCACCTCCTATGGATCTTGTGTAAATTTGGTAGTTGTATCAGGCATTAATAGTTTGATCTTTTGGTGCAACTACAACCACCAATATAATAGGTTGCCCATTAGAGATCATAATATAAATATGTCCCTACATCCCTCACCCTTGATCCCCATTCCCATTGAATGTGCACCAGTGACTCAAAATCTCCAATAGTTATTTTTGGTACTATCATGGGTCCCCACTCCCCAATCTCTCATTTTGTGCAAGAAAACATAGCCATATCTATAAGTGCAATCTATATCTCCCCAAACTGTCACCTAACTCACTCAAGTAATTACCTCTCAATTATGTGTGGTGTATGCCCAATCAACCATCTAATTTTTCTATAGAAAACATGGTGAGTGGCATCATCCACCCAATCCTCACATAGAATACATGGCCTCCATATGAACTTATCGATATCATCTAGACATCTCTGCTAATAGTCTAAATCTCCCAAACATCGATGTGGCAATCCCCTCATAAATATACACATATTGGAACCCATTGTGGTGTGGTCTATAGCCCAATGAACGAATCATTGTAATATGCTCCCATGGCCAAACATGGACTAGTCACCCTACAAGACAAGCCGGCACAGTGTCTATACACCACTTTGTGTATATCATGATACAAATGGGCAAATACACACGACCCTCATGTAAATACAACTCTATTAGAAAGTAAATACAACTCTATTAGAAATAATATTCTCCAAGATAGATCCCCATCCAATAGAAAATCCACAAGATCATCAATCATGCATAAGAACATCACCAATTAAACTATCTAATACAAGTGGTATATCATCAAACCTCCCCATCAGTCTCCTCGAGTCCAACTCACCATCCTTGATGTCAAGATCATCATCTAAGAAAACTTGATTTAGTGCCTCCTCACTAGTATCTTTGTCATAAGTAACTTAGGCACCATGGATTGGGATCCTCAAGGTCCTCCAAACATCTTCTAATGTGATGGTCGCCTCTCTAGTAGGAAGAACAAATGTAGACCTTTCACTATGCCATCTCTCAACAAGGGATGTCATCATCACCCCATGAAATCTAAACTCTAGCATGTATGTGATATTCCATAATCCAACCAATCCTATAAATGCCCAATCCAACTCACCAAGTATATCAATTAGTTGCAACACCATAGGATGTCACTCCCTGAACATGATTGAGTCTAAAATAAATTGCAATCTTGAATTTTTTTAGCCAAACCATTTTAACGAGTGAAAGTGGGTATGTTGATGGGATTGTAGGTAGATATGTGATGAAAGGATGATTGACCTTGCAGAAAGTTCATTTGTGGGTTTTTTTATGGAATGTATGTATTATTTTGTGGAATGTATGTGTTGTTTTATGGAATGTATGTGTTATTTTGTGGAATATATTTGTTATTTTATGGAATGTATGTATTGTTTTGTGGATTGTATGAGTTTTGTTTTGGAATGCATGTAATGTTTTTTGGAATGAATGTATTTTTTTGTGGAATGTCAATGTTTGTGGATATTTTTTATGTAGAAAATGGGTTTGATGATATGATTTTTTGTTGAGGTTCTATGATGTTTTGAGGTGGGTTTTGTGGAAGGATGTTTTGATTAGATGGGATTTTTATTTTATTTTTAGGAATAGTGACTTGAATTTAAGGAATCTAGGTACTTGTGTGTATATTTCAATGTAGGTGTTGGTGAGATGTAAGATGTAGGTGAAGATGTTTATGGATTAGTCATTACAATGGAAATGATAGTGTTATTGTGTGAAGTGTTTTTTGGTATGATTATCTAGTTTTGAGGAATGGTGTTTTAATTTTGAGGAATTTAGGTACTTGTGTGTATGTTCTATGTAGCTAATTGTGATATATAAGATGTATGTGAAGATTTTTATGGATTATTCATTGAAATGAAAGTGAAAGTGTTGTTGTGTGAAGTGTTTCATTCGTATAATGGATCAGAGATTTGAAAGGTGTATGGTGGAAGTCGAGTGCTTAGAGGAGGTACACATACTTGGGATTATTTTATTGGCATTATTGATTGTGGAATGGTGGTGGAAATTTATTAGGACACGTTATTCGAGAATTGTGTGAAAGGTTTGGTCTGTTGTGGTATAGATGTATTATTAGATGGTTGTATGAAGGGATTAGTTTGTTCTGAAATATTGTTTGAGATTGTTTCCCCCAAGATTTGTGATGAGATGGTGTTTGATACATATTGGATGAGGGTGGTATCAAATTTGGAAGGTAATTTGACTCCTTGTTGTGGTAGAAATAGGAAATATTGATCATAATTTGCTTGAACAAGGGAGTCTACAAGTTTCATGGCGTTAGCATCCCATTGTTCTTCTACCAACTCTTTGTGTGTTAAGTCTCTAGCTTTCCCACATACATTAGGTCTAGTCTTAACACTAGGTGGTTGTGCAGTTCCAAACACACTTGACATGAATAACTATGGGGACAATTTGTATGGGTCTTGGGTATGGTTCATGTTTGTGGTGGCAATGTTAGGGTTTTGTTAAGATTGCATCTTTTTCTTAATTTGAAACCTACTTTCAATTGGCATACGAGAGATTTTGAGACCTTTTTACTTGAAGAGGGTTGATACTTTGGATAGTGAGACCAAAAAAGGTCAAAAGTATATATCTAGATCTTAGATAATGATGATCGGGATTTGATTTGTATGTTGAACTTGAACTGGACTAATAAATTTAATTCAATGGATAAGGGGGTGAAATATACCAACTTAAGAGTAGCCAAGATCCTAAGTTAATCTATCCTATTGATAAGCTAACTTGACCCTCTACTTAGAGAAGGAAAACTTCCAAGAAAAAGGAAAAATTAGAGATAAAGGGGGTGTAAGATCTAGATAACTTATGAATATATTGGCAGATAGATGATAGATTTTTTATTATGGATGGGTGATAGATTTGGTCCATGTCTAAATAAATTCTAAGTCATATGGATATGATGGTGAGATGGGATGTGTATGGGATAATGGATGAATGTTGAATATGGTACACTAGTATGTCTTAGGTTTGCCTGTGTATAGATTTGGTTGTGAGTTTCAAGATCTTGAGGTAATAGTCAAGTAAGTGATAGTTTGAATCAATTGTATCAAAGTATGGATCAATTGCATTATAGGATGGATGAAATACGTTAGGAAAAGCCTCAATTGCAACACATTACGTAAAGTTGTTCAAGTTAGGTTTACAATTTATAAATAAATTACAGCATTTCTAGAATCAGTTGTGACACAGGAAGGATCAATTGTAGTATTCTAGGAAAATCTCTAACTTTCAAGATTTTCGTGTAAAATCAGTTACACCAAAAGATAATCAATTACAATGAAGGATAATCAATTACGAATTTATTGGAATCAGTTGTAGTGTTCTACGGAATTTTGATAAAAATGATTTTTTTATTGTTTTGAGGGTGTAGACACCTAAAATGACTGCATTTCTTCTAAATTTTCATCAAATTCGCATCATCCCTCATCAACCCTTTCATCACTATTAATTAAATAATTTTAATTATTTGATTAAGCTAACACATTTGCCTTTTTAATTAAATAATTTTTAATTATTTAATTATTTCTTTAATTTTCCTCATCCACTTTAATTAAATGATTTTTAGTTATTTAATTAATTTATAATTATTCTTCTATCCACATAATTTAAATATATATATATATTTAATTAAATCTAATTATTCTTCCATCCATATTAATTAAATATTTTTAATTATTTAATTAACTCATGCATTATTCCTCTATCCACATAGTTAAATATTTTTTAATTATTTAAATAAAATCATGCATTCCTCTTATCCAACATAATTAAATAATTTTAATTATTTAGTTAGCTAATTATTTTTCCAGAATTAAATAAATTATTTAATTAATTTAGTTTGACTTTGCACATTCCTCTAAGAATAAATAAAACCATTATTTTATTTATTTCCTAAATATATAATTCTAGTTTTATTCCTCCAATTCTAATTTTAGTGACCATCTCTAAATTTAGTGAGTTGACTAATAATCAACCTCAATTCCCTCTCACTCACTCCCACTTCATCCTCTCATGTAGTTAGTCCTCTAATTCATGCAATCTCTTAACTCCTCATCAACACCTTTATCTTGATACGTGTCGTGTGCACATTCTTCATGATCTCTCAACAATTATCATCCATTAATCTCATCTCACATCCTACATATTTGGTCTAATGCCTCTAAAAACTATAAAACATTCATCATTTAGCCTTTCAATTTCTCGACGAATTTTGTATCTAAACTACACTTGATTCCACAAATTTTGTATCTAAACTATACTCGATTTTACATTGCTTTTGCTAACAAGGTTAAATGCTAAGGAATTTGATCGATTCACATAGTATTGAAAGCGGCATAATTTTTGATAATTCATTTTTTTAATGCTAGTTACAATGAGAATCATAAGAACAGAGAAAAAGAAAGGGGACGATGGCGCTGAGTGAGGCGGCTTCCTGTGTGTGGCCGCGCCATGCATGAGGGCTTCGCCCTCTCTGCATGCTTATTTTCTGCCCTCTATCTGCGTTTGGGGAGTATTTGCTGGTGGGTGGGGTGTGTTCAGGTTGCTAGGGTGGTGTTTTTTTCCGGTGTGCTCTCTTCTCCTGGCGTGTGGGCTGTGGCTGGGGCAGAAGCTTTTCTCCTGGGGTTTCAACTTGCTGCATTCTCCTCTTCGGCTGCCTCTTTTTAGTGGTTTTTGGTTCTCCTTTGGTCCGATCTTTACCTCGTTCGGGATCTGTGGGTGGGTTTTTCAGTTTTCTTGCTCAAAGTTTGGAGATCCGCTTTTGCATGGCTCAGGGGGAGTCATCTGGGGTCAAATCCCCTTTGGATTTTCGAGCTGCTCTTGGGTCTTCGACCCCATTTTGCTCTCCAAAAGTTTTTAATAATACTTTGTTTTCAAATGACTCAAGTACTGATGGATTTGTTCATGCGGGTGGTTCTCGTATTCCGAAGACAAATGGGTGCCTTGAACGTTCCAAGGAAAGGCCAGTGCTGGTTATCCAACCTGAATCGATTGCGGAGGACATCGAGTATTTCTCAAAACATGCTTTGCTATGCAAATTTTTGGGAATGAGGGTTTCGCTCCAATTTTTGGATTCATGGGCGCATCACTCTTGGTCCCCCGAGGGTGAGATGGAAATAATGTTGTTAGCCAACAACTATTTCATGGTGACATTTAATTGCATGGCGGATCGCAATAGAGTTTTTGAAGGTGGGCCTTACTTCCACAACCAAGTTGGTCTATTCATTAAGCCATGGCATGCAGGCTTTAATCCTTCGGAGGAGCTTCCGAATAGGGTGCCGGTTTGGGTTCGTCTCCCTAGATTTCCAGTGGAATTTTGGCGCAATGACATATTGCATCAAGTTGCTTCATTACTGGGAAAACCAGTGGGTCCTTCTCAACAAACTCTGGACAGAAAGGTAATGACTTTTGCTCGTATATGTGTTGAAATGGATTTGAATAACCCTATCCCAGACTCTTTGGAAATACGTGTTGGCTCGTGCTCTTGGTTGCAACAGCTTGACTATGAAACTTTGCCTTTTCGTTGCCGTCTCTGTCATGAATATGGGCATTTGCAGAGACGATGTCCAAAGTTTAAACCTCCAGGGATGCAGTCAACTCAACCTCCTCGTAACCCCCCAAAGGGTGGCAAGGGTAAGGAGACAATGCCAACTGAGGCTATGGATGCTGAGGGTTTCATTCCCGCCAAGGCCCACAACAGGAATCGAGGCCAAAAGAGGACCTTTAAGGAGCGCCAGGATGGAGATTCCTATAATAGATTTGAGGTGCTTGACGACCTTGGTCATCAGGAGGTGAATCCGGGATTGTTGAGTGTGGATCACGGTATCTCTGAAGGGGTTCAAGAAGGCAGTTTCCTAGAGCACATCCAATCTCCTCCGGAAGTTGGGGATACCCAGCTGGATCCGAAATTGAATTTGGTGGTACTTGGGGGGCCTGAGCCTTCTGTGGAGCTGGTGTCTGGGGAAGGAGGGCTCTCCAGCCCTCTGGTGAAATCGGGAGCAGGCTTGGTAAAAGGAAATAAGGCTTCTCCTTCACTAGGAATTCTTCAGAAGGACCTAAAGAAAGGGGTTGTAGAGAAGTCTTCTAAAGCAGGGAGAAAGAAGGATTTGGAGAAATTAAAGTTGATGGGGGAGTCTCTGGTGGAGGCTGGGTCTGTAAAGACTCTGGATTCACATTTCTCTAATCCTCCAAAATGATTGTTCTCTCTTGGAATGTAAGGGGCTTGAACAGTGGCCCTCGACAAAAAGCTGTTAGGGATTTGTTGCGTTCTCATTCTCCTGATGTTCTTTTTCTTCAGGAGACGAAGTTAACTGTTGAAGGTATGATGGGGTTGATGTCTAAACTTTGGGTGCGGGGTAGTTGCCAGTGTATTGGGGCTCATGGTAATGCAGGTGGGGTGGCTTGCATGTGGAATCCATTGAAGATTCGCCCGCTTTGGTGGGTGTCCTCCAAGTCCTCGATCTCTGTGGTTGTTTCAAGTCTGGAGTTGGGGGAAACTATTCTTCTCTCTAACATTTATGCGCCTACTGATTTTCCTGGTAAGCAGTTATTGTGGTCTCATATTAGTTATGTTCGGAGCCTAGCTCCTTTGTTCCCTTGGATTGTTGCAGGGGATTTCAATGCTATTGTTGAGATAGATGAGAAGAAGGGTGGTATTGCGAGACTAGAACCTTCTGCTTTCCTTTTTCGTGATAGCATCTCTACTTTGAACCTGGTTGACATTAAGCCTCGAAATGGGAAGTTTACTTGGAACAATAGGAGATTGGGGGAGAATTGTATTGCGGAGAGACTTGATCGATTCTTGGTGTCCTGTTTCTGGGTTGGCGGAGGGCTGGCTTCTGACTCTGAGATTCTTGACTGGAGGGGTTCGGACCATTGGCCTATTAAGTTTTCTGCTTCTTCTGCTCGGGTGGCTCGGTCCCCTGCTTTCAAGTTTCAACTTATGTGGTTAAGAGATTCTTCTTTGCAGGTGCATATGGCTTATTGGTGGCGGAGGGGAAGACCTGCTTTTGGCACTGCCATGTATTCCTTTTCTAAGCAGCTACAGTATGTAAAATATCAACTTAAAAGATGGAATAGGCATTACTTTGGCAATATTTTTCACGCTAAGGCTGATGCTCAAGCTATCTTGGATGTCATCACTCGGGAGATAAGGGAGTGTGGTCTTTCTGAAGACTTACTCAGGGAAGAGACCAGGGCCCGGAAAGCTTTGGAGGAGTGCGAGCTGCGTGAGGAAATTTTTTGGAAGCAGAAGGCTAGAGTGGAGTGGTTACGAGAGGGGGATAAGAACACTGCTTTTTTCTTCAACTCGGTGAAGGCTAGGAGGCATGGTAATTCTATACCTGTTCTGGTGAATGATAGGGGTGAGCAACTATCTTCCTCACAGGATATTTCTAGAGAAGCTTCTGAGTTCTATGCTTCTTTATTTCGGGAAGACTCTCAAGATGTTTCGGAGGAAGAAAACCAAGTTTTGGCTTGTATCCCCTCTTTGGTCACTAGGGAGATGAATGAGCATCTTTTGCAGGATATCTTGATGGAGGAATTAGAGGCCACCGTTTTTCAGATGAAGAAAGGGAAAGCCCCAGGTCCTGATGGGTTTCCAGTGGAATTTTATCAAGAATTTTGGGACATCATTAAGTTGGACCTGTTGGAGGTGGTGCGGGAGTCTCAGGAAAACAAGCAGATGCTTCGAGCTTTAAACTCTACTTTCCTTGCTCTCATTCCCAAATGTGTAGGGGCGGATCGTTTGAATCAATTTCGTCCCATTTCTCTTTGTAATGTGGTGTATAAAATCATCTCCAAGATAATTGCTGAAAGGTTGAAGAAATGGCTCAGAGGTCTTATCTCTGAGGAACAAAGTGGTTTTGTGGAGGATCGCCAAATATTGGATGGGGTGGTCATTGCAACGGAAACCATTCATTCGATGGCATCCTCAAAAGAAAAGGCTATGTTCATCAAGCTTGACATGGCAAAGGCTTATGATAGAGTGAGGTGGTCCTTTTTGCGGAAAATTCTTTCAGCTTTTGGATTTGCTGGGGAATGGATCCAGTGGGTGATGAGTTGTGTTACTTCCACTTCATTCTCGGTGTTGATTAATGGGGAGCCTACTGCTCTTTTTAGTGCTTCCAGGGGTCTTCGTCAGGGGGATCCTGTCTCTCCCTACTTATTTATTCTTCTGGCGGAAGGTCTAGGTAGGCTGGTGAAGCGCAATGTGGAGTTGGGTTTAATTCAGGGGTGGAAGTGGGGAAATGCCTTGCCTCCTCAGTCACACCTGCAATTTGTGGATGATACGGCTTTGATGGGTCTTGCCAAGATCAGCGAAGCTTCCTGTCTCCGCAAGGCCTTGGATATCTATCTTGCTGCTGCTGGGCAAAGGATTAATGAGGACAAGTCCTCCATTTTCTTTTTTAATACTCCTCGACCAATACAGCAAAGGATTTCTCATATCTTGAGGTTCCAGATTGATTCTCTCCCTTTAACCTATCTGGGGATTCCTATCTCTTTTGGTAGACTTCCCAGGGAATCATGGCAGAATATCTTGGACAAGTTTCGTGCTAAGGTTAGTCATTGGACTCACAGATGGTTGTCGTTTGCTGGACGGGTGCTTTTGCTTAAGTCTGTGGTGCAGGCTCTTCCTATTTATAGGTGCATGTTACAGGTTGCTCCTTCTGGGTTTGTGAAGGAGATGGACTCTCTGGCTAGACAATTCTTATGGGCGGGTAGCCTGTCCTCATCTAAATGGAGCTTGGTTAAGTGGGATGTTGTCTGTAGCCCAAGGCAGGTGGGGGGTCTTGGTTTACGGAAGGCGACGTGGTCCGGGTTAGCTTTGGCTGCAAAGCTCTACTGGAGGTGGTGTGTGGAACAGGATCATAGTTGGGCTAGGATCTTATCCCACAAGTATCTTCCTGGGATTTGTAAGGAGGAGCTTCCCCGATTTCCTCTGATGGGGAAAGGCTCGGTGATTTGGGGAACGCTTAAGAAAGGGGCTGCGCTAATCAAGGAGGGCCTTTTCTGGATTTGTAATAAAGGGGCTGAAGCTATGTTTTGGTCTGATTCTTGGGATGGTTACACACCCATTCTTCGTCAGTACCCTAATTTGATGGATCTGTCGCAGAGATTTTTGGAGGCCGGCTGGTCTAGAGTGAGTGATTTTAAGAAGTTTGACTTTGGTGGACAGGTGGAGGTGGCTAGGTGGAAGGACCCTAGTGAGTGGCCTGTTCCCAGGTTGGAGGAGGATGGTATTGTGCTTCAGAATATCTTGGCTAGCAGACAATGCAACTCCCTTAGGGATAAGGATATTCTTGCTTGGAGCCCGAACCCTAAGGGTGTATATACGGTTGCTAGCGGCTATCAGGAGTTGCTTTCTCGTAAGTTTGGGGGGGTGGAGGTCCCTTGGTGGAAACAGGTGTGGAACAAGTTTTCATGGCCTAAGTGTAATTGTTTTGTTTGGACTCTTGCTTGGAATAGATGCTTGACTTGGGAGAATCTCCATAAACGCGGGTTCCAAGGTCCCTCTATGTGTGTTTTGTGTGGGTTCAGTGAGGAGGATTCTTCCCATTTATTTTTCCGGTGTTCCTATTCTTTGTTGCTCTGGCATTGGTGGTGGGGAGTTTGGAAACATCCTTGTGTTCATGCTTCTTCTCTTGTTGAATTCTGGAGTAATTTGGGAAGGCCCCCCTCCCAGGCCTCTTTTCTCCAGATTTTGTGGAGCATTGGTCCTACTTTCATCCTTTGGAAAATCTGGATGGAAAGGAATCGTAGGATTTTTCGCGAAGAAAAGTTGATGGCTCAGCAGGTTTGGTACAGAATTATTGGGATGCTCCAAGAGACAGTGGAAGCCAAATGTGAAGTGACTCTTCCGTTGGAGAAAAGAGATGATGAGATTGTGAATAGATTGTGGTTACAAGAGTTGACTCCTGTCTCGGTCTGTGTTAGAAGAGGTAGGAGAGTGAAAAAGAAGGTTCAAAGGGTTGGAAGATGGATGCCTCCTCCGACGGAGTTTCTGAAGATTAATACTGACGGTTCCTCTAGAGGTAACCCAGGGCCTGCGGGTATTGGTGGACTTGGTAGGGACTGTACTGGTTCTGTCATTTTTCTTTTCTCCATCCATAAGGGGTGGAATTCTAACAACCTTATGGAAGGGTTGGCTATTCTTTGGGCTATTGAACGTGCGTGCGCCTTGGGTTGGCGAAAGGTGATCTGTGAATCTGATTCACAGATTATTGTTAATTTGCTGCTTGAGAAAAGGGTTGCTGATGTTGATTGGCAGATTGCTATAGTGGTTAGACAGATTTTGCAGAGGTGCTCTACTTTGGAAGTGGTGTCATTTGTCCACATCCCACGTGAATGGAACAGGGCGGCTGATTGTTTGGCCAAGTGGGCTTCAGAGCATGAGGATGATTGGAGGATTGAGGGGTGGGGACAGTTATCTCCTGAATATGTTCTTGATCTTGAGAAGGTTATTGCTGATGATATGGAGGGATAAGTTACTGGTGGCTGGCTGGTTGGTGCTTTTGTATGCTCTTGTTGTTCTGGGTTTTCATTTGTGGGAGCTGATGGGCTCCCTTATTCTTATGTACTGATCTTCTTTCGATTTCAATAAAGTTTTTACCCCTCTTTTATAAAAAAAAAAGAAAGCGGCATAATTTTCATTATACAATAAAGTAAGGCTAGGAATTTTGTGTTAGATGCATAGAACAACTAAGAAGGGGGTGAATCAATTGTATACTTTAAAACATCAAAAACCCTCATTAACATTTAGATTTGCATTAGCCCTTAAACCCTTAACAACCATTAAACCCTTTCATGCAATAGAAGAATGTAAACATATGAAAATAGTAATGTAAACACATCCAAACACATAAAAATAACAAATTTACGTGTGTTGGTTCATATTTTTGTCCTTCTTCAAATGCCCTTCATAATGACTCACTATGTTCAAGATGAAAGACAAACTGAACCGACAGTTGGGTAGATTTCCATTAAATGGATAATCTTCCTCTAAATTTTAGAGGTACAACTCCCTCTTAAGATGTAATTTGGTTTTTTGGTATGCTTTTGACCGGAAAGCAATAAAGGCCACAAACATCTGCACATAGCTATGCTACAGATGCGATTATGAAACTAAGATTAAAAGAAGGCAGAGTCGGATGATACAAAGCACACCCTTTCAGTACTCACATAAAACAAACAAGAAAAAAAATGACAGCAATCCCTTTCAAATAGTATAGACATTCAAGATTTAAACTTCATTAAACATCCACACTTATAATCTATCATAACAAATAAAATTACCCACGAATGACTGCAACTAACTTAAGAAAATAATAGCCACAAAGAAGAATAAATAAGCACAAAGTCTTAGAAGCTCCTCCCTATTTCTTGGATAAACAACAGAGTTCAAAGCCTCTTTTTCTATACAACAGATCAAAACTGAAAAAAGGAAAGCTATTTATTTTCCCCCTTACAATAATAGAATCAGATCCCTCTTTTCAATGAAGAAAATCTTTTTATATCTTCATTTCCCACCGTTTGTAACGGTTCCTTCAACTTACAATTTTATTATAAAATGAAACTCTTCAAGTTTCCCTTCACGTGAACGCCTTTTCAGTTTTCATAATTGTTTCATAGATGTCATTTTTCTTTATTTTTCATTTATAGATTTCTCGAATTTCCTTCTGTGGACCCCAAAATCTCTTCTTTCTAAAGTGGCTTCCTTTTACTTTGTAACCACTTCTTTATTGGAAATTGGTTACAAATTGTGAAAATATTGCAGGCATTCCTACTACTAGCTTTATGTGTATAATCTCAAGATTCGTAAACATTGCTTCTAAACCTATTATGCACAATAGAATGTCTTGAAAAACATCCATTCTCTTCTTTGTGTCTTCAAAAATTTGTAACATAATATGGAGAGGATGTCTGATAAGCATGAGGATTCCAGTGTTTGATATTGTAAAATCCAATGGCACTGATGCATATCAGCCATGTCATGAAACTCACCTAATGTGTGCCAAAGTGTTGCAGTGCAAATAGGTCTACCAATATAAGATAAGATGTGTTCATGGTGTGGCATTGAAAGCTTGAGGCCTGATATTTTACTTGGAAAACTATTGAAGATGTTGCCTTTAGTAGCAGTAATAATCATCTTACTCAATTCTTCTAGAGGATGTGTGTTATTTTCCCACAGTTGTAATCTCAAGGCTCGGTAAAGTTCTAAAACTGTTAAATTTGTTACTAAAAGCCAGGATAGAAAATCTGTATCCTGAAAATCAAACAAACGAATCCATACTAGATGCCCTGACAATTTGGCAAAGCCCGATGAGGTGAAATGCCTTTTGGTAAGAATGAGAAGCTCTAGGGATCCAAGATCTATGCATTCTCCAAAAGACGAAAAATCAGGATCGCAACATTTAGGGAACTCGTCATAACCATGACATACAACAAATTGAGTTGTAGTAGCTATTATTTCCCAGATCAATGTTCTTTCCTACAAATCCATTTTTATCGTGCCAAAATGAATTTGTGTCAAACACGAGCAAAACAAGTGTTGCATTCATTATTCTAGCAGCAAGGACAACATTACATATCTACAAGAAGACAACTATGGTGGAACCGAGATCACATAACAATCCTATGTCTAGAACATCTAAGGTATGAGGTATGTCTCTTATTTGATCCAGGTTGTTCAAATCTAGTGAAAGACCTTCGTGCATGCATAAAATATTCTCATCTATGAGAGCGACCACTAGTAAACAGTTGAAATAGTCAGTAAAACTTTCCATAATCTAACATTAAATTACGTTTACACTCATCATAGAATCCATTATATGATTGATCGAGGCACATTCATGATTGCCTCTCAAAAGGAAGAATTTCTCTGGGTATTTTATTTTGTAAGCAAGCAGAAGGCATATTGTCTCTAGACTTTGCTTTCCATGGTCCACATAGTCCCCACATGAAAATGCCAAATTAGATAAGCCAAAACTCCTCCTGTATTAAAGGATTCAATTTCCTCTCGAATACTTATAAAGGTTTTGGTGACTCATATCTGAAATCAAATAAAAGGACTTTGCTATTTCGCATAGACACACAACCAACCTCATCTGATTAGTGGGATTCCACCGAATAGCATCAAGATCATCTGCAACTACCTGATCTATGTATTTATATTCTCACCTTTGTTTTAAAGTTCCTAAGGCCGATTTAACAAATCCACTTTGTGTGTATTCTGCAGTCATGGAGATTCATGGGGTAGCATTCCTTAGAGGTACTATGTCAAACAATTCATATGCTTTGTCTATGCAATCCACAATTGCATAGGTGCTTGCCAAGACATTTTGAATCACTGTGTTTTGATGGACGTCTATATCCTCACCCTGACCACAAACAAGATGGATCATGATTTTTCATCTCTTAGGGGTAATCTGTTAAACGATTCATGTATTCTTCTTCATTATAATCCATGAGCCCAGAGGATGCTAGCAGAGTTTGTGAAGTTGGGAAGTTGGAAGATTTGCTAACTTACTAACCTTGAAGTTGCACCCTCTTGGAATTTTATAACTTAGAAAATCCCCGACATAAAGGGAATTTGGGGAATCGGTGTAAATAAGAACCTTTGAACCTTTATTATAAGGAGTTATAATATTGTGGGAACCTCCGACAATAAGGAACTAAATTTTAATAAGGTTGATATCTTTGCACAATGACTTTATGGGTGACAAATGCTTGACTTTGATAAAACCATAAGTGGACTTCAAAAGTTAGACACTTTAAATAAATTTTCTAACTTTTGGAAGGCAGATTAAACTTCATGAGGACCGGACAACAATTTAATTCATTGTAAATTAGAAATTGAGACTTCGAAACCACATTTGGGCTGAGAGACAAAACCTTCATATCCCCCATAGAACAGCTCCAATTTGCATGAAATTTGGACAGCAAGGTGAATGGACTACCCCAAGCAAAACTTAGAATTCTTTTAGACTCTAGCAACCAAAAAGTTGGTTTTTGACTTGTTTTGTGGATCATGGGTAGAAAAATGTGAAGCTATAGATCTTGCAAATGGTAAGGCATATTGGCTCAAAAATAGGGCATTTCGAATGAAATAGGGTTAGGATCATTCCCATAAGAGTAATTTGCATCAGCTCACACAGATTTCAAAAATTAATTTTTTTCATGATTTGGCAGGCTCGGGGTATATAGGTGAATACCCAAAAAAATTGAAAATTTTCAATTTTTAAATTTTGGGGTAACATTGGCTCTGACTGGGAACTATATTTTTGTAGAAAATGCAAAGAACTCCAAAAGCTTTGGGGTAGACTAGTCCAATTCCATTAGGTACAGAGTCAAAAGAAAAGTAGGAAGATAGGGGATTGTTATAGAAGGGTGGAGGGGAACTGGGCACAAGCCAAAACTGACTAGAACCTATAGCACATCAAAAACTTCTATGTACATGGTCCAAAGACCCTACCATCAAAGAGCCTGATGTTCATGAAAATCCATTGACAAGCTAGGAGAAATAAGACCTGCTGCGAAAAAGAGGATTGTGGCTACATAATGAGGTTGGGAGTAACCCCCACCGTGCAACTGATGTGGTATGAGACCTCCAACTAATATATTGTAGGAACTTTGTAAGTACACAATCATGCCCAAACAACCATACTTCATCAAAAAAAATTGGAACATGATTTATTCTTTATGTGACTTCACATGGGATATGGATAGAAAACATGGCTTGTCATTATCAACAAAAACACCTTTTGATTTATCCATCTTACCATCATCCAATGCCTCAACGCTTGCAGTCTTGTTGGCTAGAAACTTATCTACTTGCAATGGAAGCAAAACCTTTTTTTCACATGAAATATTATCTTCAACTTTACGTTTCATCCCATTCATTTCCACATTTCCAAGCTTATTAAACGTAGACTCATTTTGTTCAACATCATTATTAGAAAGAAAAATAAATGGCTTCATACAATCATTTCCAAAAGAATCAGATAATTCAAAAAGAGGATTATCTCTTACTCTTGAATCTTTGCAAAATCCCACTGGAAAATATAGTGCATTAAATGTGATCTTAAAATCTTCATGCTTCCTATTGAGAGCTTCAAATGATGATGTATTCATACCTTCTTCTGTGTTACTAGAGCTGCAAGTAAATGCATCTATTCCAACTTTTGTGATGTGGCCATTTTCATCCTCTACTCCACATAACAAGTCTTCTTTCGAACTATCCATGCACCAACTAGGAATAAAAGTAATATTAGAATCTACTGATGAATTGCAGGATGGTTCAATATTGTCGGTTTGTACGCATGTTGAGATAGGTTTCGACTTTTCATCTTCAACATGTAAATAATAAATTCCTGCAGCAGAAGGTGTTGGGATGCTTGCTTTATCAAGAACTGTCAGATTTTGATGAGAGGATATAGGAGAGATTTTCCTTTCTCTTTCTTTAGTAAGATTCTTTTTCAATAAAGGTTTATTTTCTAAATAAAAATTATGATTAAAAACTATTTCAGAATTTGAAACTTTTGCATTAAAATCATTCACATATTGCTTTTCTTTAAATAACCCAGATAAAATCAAATCGTCCTCAATTTCAACAGCCAATCTTTGTGCAATCTCCATTTTTTGTACTTTACTTCTTTTCAAATGAAAACTAATTTATGGGTTTGTGGCTGCAATAAATACACATAACTGAATGCTTTCATTTGGTTGCTCAGCTTGAGGAATTTTTTTCAAAGTTCGATTAAATCTCTCCACAGATCTCTAATAAATTCATCTTTTTCCTTCTTTATTTGAAAAAATTGAATCAACAATGCATATATATCAACTGTTGGCTTAAATCTTCCAAGAAATCTCACCTTTAAATTGTCCCAGCCGGTAATACATCCATCTTCTAAATTTTGAATCCATTATGCTACTAGTCCAATGAGGCTTTCAACAAACAACCACACAAACACATCTTCTTGAACTACAAGGATCCCACATGCAACGGTGAATGCTTGAATATGATGATCTGGATCTTGAGAATCTTCACCAGCAAATTTAGGAAAATATTTTCTTGAACCTTCAAGTATGGTTGTATATTGAGGTAAAGCAAATGGTCCAATTTGAGTTCCCCATGGCTAGGATGCTACCAAAGCCATGACATAACACTAAAATTATTTTATCACAAAAATCTTTCATAAACACAAAGTCACCAACCTCCGTCCTCGAGGAGGCACCTTCAGATTTCTGAGAGAACAAAGCACCATCCACTTCATCCCCAGCAGAGTTACCAAAAATTTGTTGGTTCAAATTTTTGTCCTTCTTAAAATGACCTTCAGAATGACTCACTATGTTCGAGATGAAAGACAAACTGAATCAACAGTTGGGTAGATTTCCATTAAATGGATAATCTTCCTTTGAATTTTAGAGGTACAGCTCCCTCTTAAGATGTAATTTGGTTTTTGGGTATGTTTTTTACCAGAAAGCAATAAAGGCTACAAACATCTGCACATAGCTATGCTACAGATGCAATTATAAAACTGAGATTAAAATAAGGAAGATTCAGATGATACAAAGCTCACCCTTTCAGCACTCACATAAAATAAACAAGAAAAAAAAAATGACAGCAATCCCTTTCAGATCATATAGACATTCAAGATTCAAAGTTCATTAAACATCCACACTTATAATCTATCATAACAGATCAAATTACTCAAGAATGATTGCAATTGACTTAAGAAAATAACAACCATGAAGAAGAATAAATAAGCACAAAGTCTTAGAAGCTCCTCCGTGTTTCTTGGATAAATAGAAAAGTTCAAAGCCTCTTTTTTTGTACAACAGATCAAAACTGAAAACGGAAAGCTATCTATTTTCCCCCTTACAATAACATAATCAAATCCCTCTTTTCAATGAAGAAAATCTTTTTATATCTTCCTTTCCCACCATTTGTAACGGTTCCTTCAACTTACAATTTTATTATAAAAAGAAACTCTTCAAGTTTCCCTTCACGTGAATTTCTTTTCAATTTTCATAACTGTTTCTTAGATGTGATTTTTCTTTATTTTTTATTTATAGATTTCTCGAATTTCCTTCTCTGGACCCCAAAATCTCTTCTTTATAAAGTGGTGTCCTTTTACTCTATAACTGTTGCTTTGTTGGCAATTGGTTACAAAATGTGAAAATATTGCAGGCATTCCTACTACCAGCTTTATGTGTATAAGCTCAAGATTCATAAACATTGCTTCTGAACCTGTTATGCACAATAGAATGTCCCTGAAAAACATCCATTCTCTTCCTTGTGTCTTCTTCAAAAAATTGTAACATAATATGGAGAGGATGTCTGATAAGCATGAGGATTCCAGTGTATGATATTGTAAAATCCAATGGCATTGATGCATATCAACCATGTCATGAAACTCACCTAATGCGTGCCAAAGTGTTGCAGCACAAATAGGTCTACCAATATAAGATAAGATGTGTTCAAGATGTGGCATTGAAAGCTTGAGGCCTGATATTTTACATGGAAAACTGTTGAAGATGTTTCCTTTAGTAGCAGTAATAATCATCTTTCTCAATTCTTCTGGAGGATGCGTGTTATTTTCCCATAGTTGTAATCTCGAGGCTCGGTAAAGTTCTAAAACCGTTAAATTTGTTACTGAAAGCCAGGACAGAAAATCTATATCTTGAAAATCAAACAAATGAAGCCATACTAGATGCCCTAATAGTTTGGAAAATCCCAATGAGGTGAAATTCTCTCTGGTAAGAACGAGAAGCTCTAGGGATCTAAGATTTATGCATTCTCCAAAAGACGATAAATTAGGATCGTAACATTTAGGGAACTCATCATAACCACAACATACAACAAATTGAGTTGTAGCAGCTATTATTTCCCAGATCAACATTCTTTCCTGTAAATCCATTTTTATCGTGTCAAGTACAGGAAAACAAGTGTTGCATTCATTATTCTAGCAGTAAGGACAACATTACATATCTGCAAGAAGACAACTATGGTGGAATTGAGATCACATAACAATCCTGTGTCTAGAACATCTGAGGGATGAGGTATGTCTCTTATTTGATCTAGGCTATTCAGATCTAGTGAAAGACCTTCGTGCATGCATAAAATCTCCTCATTTATGAGAGTGGCCACTGGCAAACAGTCTAAACAGTCAGTAAAACTTTCCATAATCTAACATTAAATTACGTTTACACTCATCATAGAATCCATTATACGATTGATCAAGGCACATTCATGATTGCCTCTCAAAAGGAATAATTTCTCTGGGTATTTTATTTTGTAAGCAAGCAGAAGGCATATTGTCTATAGACTTTTCTTTCCATGGTCCACATAGTCCCCACATGTAAATTCCAGATTAGATAAGCCGAAACACTCCATATCCTCTTGTATTAAGGGATTCAATTTCCTCTCAAATACTTCTGAAGGTTTTGGTGACTCATAGTTGATATCAAATAAAAGGACTTTTCTATTCCGCATAGACACACAACCAACCTCATCTAATTAGTGGGATTCCACCGAATAACATCAAGATCATTTGTAACTACTTGATCTGAGTATCTATATTCTCACCTTTGTTTCAAAATTCCTAAGGCCGATTCAACAAATCCACTTTGTGCATATTCTGCAATCATGGAGATTCGTGGGGTAGCGTTCCTTAGAGGTACTATGTCAAACAATTCATATGCTTTGTCTATGTGGTCCACAATTGCATAGGTGCTCACCAAGACATTTTGAATCACTGTGTTTTGATGGACGTCTATATCCTCACCCTAACCACAAACAAGATGGATCATGATTTATCATCTCTTAGGGGTAATTCGTCAAACAGTTCATGTCTTCTCCTTCATTATAAGCCACGAGCCTGGAGGATGCTGGCAGAGTTTGTGAAGTCGGGAAGTTGGAAGATTTTCTAACTTACAAACCTTGAAGTCGCGCCCTCTTGGAGTTTTATAACTTGGAAAATCCCCGACATAAAGGGAAGTTGGGGAATCGGTGTACATAAGAACCTTTGAACCTTTATTATAAGGAGTTCTAATATTGTGGGAACCTCTGACAATAAGGAGCTCAATTTTAATAAGGTTGATATCTTCGCACAATGACTTTATGGGTGACGAATGCTTGACTTTGATAAAACCATAAGTGGACTTCAAAAGTTAGACGCTTTAAATAAATTTTATAACTTTTGGAAGGCAGATTAAACTTCATGAGAATCGGACAACAATTTAATTCATTGTAAATTAGAAATTGAGACTTCGAAACCACGTTTGGGTTGAGAGACAAAACCTTCATATTTCCCACATAGTAGCTCCAATTCGCATGAAATTTGGATAGCAAGGCGAATGGACTAGCCCAAGAAAAACCCAGAATTCTTTTAGATTCCAGCAACTGGAAAGTTGGTTTTTGACTCATTTTGCATATCACGGGCAGAAAAATGTGAAGCTATAGATCTTGCAAATGGTAAGGCATATTGGCTCAAAAATAGGGAATTTTGGATGAAATAGGGTTAGGATCATGCCCATAAGAGGAATTTGCATTAGCTCTCACAGATTTCAAAAATTAATTATTTTCATGATTTGGTAGGCTCAGGGTATATAGGTGAATACCCAAAAAATTTGAAATTTTTTAAGTTTTAGATTTTTGGGTAACAACATGGAAAACACAAGAAGGGAAAACCATGGTGAGGATTAGCTCACTAATATATGAATTGAAACACCGAACACAATAAGGATCACTACCAAGGGCTCACTGCCCAGAAAGATAAAGAAAGGCTCACTGTCAAAGGACTCATGCCTAGAAGAAAGAATAATAGAAGAAGGGGTGGCTCACTACCAATTTAAACTGCTAACAATAGATCTTTCATATGTCAAAAATACAGTTCCACTAAAGCACAAAAAGCTCATCAAATAGACTGAAATGTAGACACCTTCTCACTACATGAAAAAGTCATAAGCATTAAGGCTTGCACTCAGATCATTACACTTAATTAGATTCACATATTTTTCATCTCACACTCTACACTTAATCCATATAATGATTATCCTTGCATTTATACCCTCTGCGACCTAAAACAATCTCAATTAGGTTGGCCTTAAGGAAATGTATACACCTCAATCATGCAACATCAAATAGGTCAGCACCAAACACTTCCACAATATAAAGAAGAAAATTCAAACCATTCCACTACTTAACTAGGACTCAAATATACATAAAAACACTTCTCAACACTTCCTCAAACAACAATTATCCTTCGTAATTAGCGCTAACATACCAAGTCGACCAAACCAACACTAACACCAACAAGCAACTACAAACACACCTCTTTAGGTCTAAAAAAATCTCATGGACCACACAACAACATTTTACAATATCTCAAAATATTCCACATCATCAAAATATTTTCCGCAACTACTACAACCACCTAAAACTCAAGAACACCTTCATTTTGTGCAACTAGACATACTAGCACAAAAATCCAACACACTAGACAACTTTGTAGAAAAACTCAACACCTGAAACTTCAAGGGAATGTAGATAAAGACATTATAAACATGTTCCTAGATCTGCAACACTAGAACCTTCATTGTGGATAAATATAGAGCAATCTCATTTCTCCTAGACACCCTGTTTCACCAGACAGACATACTATCAAACACATCTTCTACTTCAGTACAATCCAAAACCTAGAATTTTGGATATGATACCTTTGAACACGTCTGATCATCATGTCCAAATGTATGAGCATATCTTTAATCATGAAGAAATGTGGAGAAAAACACAGAACACCACTCTAACACATTGAACTCTCTTTTATTCAAATTTTCTCAAAAGCGCTTGGAAACCAAGTGAACCAACTATATTAGTAACACTACTAGCATCTTTGCAACACATCTACAACATCTATAACATTAAACACTTTCCAACAACAACAATCTTCCCAAACACAAATCAGGCCAACAACCTTTGTAATAATACTGAAGTCAGACATCAATGACAACACCAACATGTGTTGACATCAATACCAACAATTCTAGACACATCATCAATACTAGTAGTATTCCAACACTCTCTTTATACAAGGGATTGACATCAATGACAACACCCACGTAGCTCACAAACAACTCAAGCTTCCAGCATCTCCAAACTTCCAACAATCTCCCCCTTTGTCATTGATGGCAATGCCTGCTTTTTGAAAAACCGTCAACAACAAAAGCAACCAACGACAATAATGCAATAAGCATTACTCCCCCTAATTGGGATAACTCTTTAATCTTCATCCTCTCTCTTCACAGACTTCTTCTCCTACAACACTAGCAACACCTGCATTCTAGATCACTCTCCTCCTTTGCTCCTCAGACAATTATTTTCCATACTCTCTCCCTCTATGGTCTTCAAACCATTCTCTTCATGTTTTTCTTTCTAATCTTATGGTTTTTCAACCACTTTAACTCTCCATGTTTTTTAGATTCCCTCTCCCCCTTTGACATCAATGATAAAGGGCCATATACTCATCCAACTTTTCTTTCTCTTCCCTTTGACAACATTCAAAGGGCAACACCTATACCTTTCACGCATCACCTGCATACACCACTTTGACACTACTTGCAACACTGGCAAGAAACTACACTCTCTCTTTATTGCACTCACTTTTCTGCACACTCCCCCTTAGGGGCACACAATATGCTCCATCTAACTGCACCATCCAGTAACTACTACTACATACTCCCCCTAATAGGTAGCCTTCAACATCAGTCCAAGACAAAGAATGTATCTTGAAATCCTTCTTGGACAAATGTACACACTTATTCATCTAGTTGAAAGAAGGAGAGGCAATAACCCCTAACTTTTCCTAGAGATACTCAAAATCATCTTTTGGAAGAGCCTTTTTGAAAATGACAATAACTTGATCCTTAGTAGGCACATACTCCAACTTGACCTCATTCTCTACAACTTTCTCTCTCAAGTAGTGATACCGAATTGAGATAATTTTTCTCTTGAATGCATTACTAGATTCTTTGAAATATTGATTTCACTTGTATTTTCACACATGATAGAAATAGGTTCATCATATGAAACTATGATATCCTTCAATATTTGCTTCATCCACAACACATGTGTACAGCATGATGTTGTTGCAATATATTCTGCTTCTATAGAAGATAGTGACACTGAATCCTGCTTCTTACTTAGCCATGAAACTAACTTTCTTCCAAGAAAGAAAGCACCACCACTTGTAATTTTCCTATCATCTACACATCCAGCCCAATTTGCATCTGTATATGCACTCAAAGAAAATCTAGTATCCTTAATATAACATAAATCATAATCTAGAGTACCCTTCAAATATCTAAATATCCTCTTCACTACAACACCATGAGATTCTTTGGGATTTTGAAATCTAGCCACAAGACAAACCAGAAGCCTGCAACACTGAAACTTATCCGCATAGTCTAGAGAGCCTATTCTATGGGTGGTGCATGGTCGCTCTTAGCTGGTGAGCAATGTATCTAGTCTATAGTGAGGTATAATAGTCCACAAATCATTGATTTATACTTTCTTTGATTTGTCTTAGGAGATTTGTCATCCTTTCTTAACTTACAACCAGTAACCATAGGAGTACATATCAGTTTAGAGTCATCCATTCCAAACTTCTTCAACATTTCCTTAACATACTTAGATTGTGATATGAACATACCTTTCTTTGATTAACTGGTCTATAAACCAAGGAAGAAATTAATCTCCCCACACATTGACATTTCAAATTATTTTTGCATTTCCTTTATAAACCTTTTGCACATACCTTCATTTCCTTTGAATATTATGTCATCAACATATACCACCACAACTAATATTTGTTCACCTTCAATTTTGAAATACAAATTGTTATCTACAGTGCCTTTTTTTGAATCCTTGTTGTAGCAAGTACTTATTTAACCTTGCATACCAAGCTCTAGGTGCTTACTTAAGTTCATACAATGCTTTCTTCAATTTGCACACCATATTTGTATATTTTGACAACTAAAAACCTTCTAGTTGTTCAATGTATACTTCTTCCAATTCACCATTCAAGAATGTAAATTTCACATCCATTTGATATACTTTGAAATCTTTATGTGTTGCAAAAGCTAAAAACATCCTGATAGCTTCCATTCTTGCAACTACAGAAAAAGTTTCCTCAAAATCTATACCATCAGCCTATGAGTAACCCTTACACACAAGTCTATCCTTGTTCCTAATAAATTTTCAATCTTCATTCAGCTTGTTCTATAATACTGATTCAGTACCAATCACATTCTTATTTGTCGATCTTGGGACCAATTCCCAAGTTAGATTCTTCTCTGTGTTCTAACTCTTCCTTCATTACTTTGATCTAATTCTCATCTTTGCATGCCTCAATAACTTTTTTTGGTTCCACCTCAAAAAGTAAACAAAAGTTTACTTGTTCCTCTATCATAGTAACTTTTCTCCTTGTTAGCACACCTTTTCTCTTATCTCCAATGACCTGATCTTTTGAATGATTCTTCTACACATACTTGGGAGTCTTAAGATTCTTTTTCAAAGCTTCTTCCTCTTCAACTATCAAATCTTTTTCTTTATCTTCATCCTTTTCTTCTTCAATACAAGGGGATTCATCAAATTCATATCCTTCTATCAGCACTGAACTTTGATGTGGTTCTTCATCCACTTTAACACTTGCACTCTCAACAATATTCTTCAACCTTTTATTTTAACACCGGTAGGCCTTGCTTATTATAGAGTATCCAAGGAACATTCCTTCATTAGACCTTGCATCAAACTTTCTTAAGTTTTCTTCATCTCTTCTAATATAACATTTTCTTCCAAAAACTTTGAAATATTTCACAGTAGGAGGTTTACCATACCATAACTCATAGGGATTCTTTGAACTATTCATTCCTTCTTGACCTTTGTTAAGAATGTAGACTACAATATGAATTACTTCTCTCCAATAGACATCCGGAAGATTAGCTTCCTTCATCATTTTCCTAGCTGCTTCTTAAACTATTATGTTTTTCCTTTCCACAACTCCATTTTTCTGAGGAGTTCTAGGGGTTGATAAATGCCTTCTTATTCCATGATCTTCACAAAAACTATTAAACTCATTTGAAGTAAACTCACCACCTCTATCAGATCTCAAATATTTATTTTTTTAGATTCATTTCATTTTCAACCTTAGCCTTAAATGCTTTAAACTTGTCTACAACTTCTAATTTTTCTTTAAGAAATGTAACCCAAGCCATTCTAGAATAATCATCTATTAACAACATGAAATACATGTCACCACATGAGCTTCTAATTTTGGTAGGTCCACATAGATCTGTATGCACTAACTCTAAGGGACCTGTGGTAGAATATTCCTTTGTCTTGAATCTTGTCTTTGTTTGCTTTCCAACTTGACATTCTTTGCAAATTGTATTAATAGGATTTTTAATCTTTGAAAAATCTCTCACAGCATCAGTAGAACTTATCCTTACTAGGCTATCAAAATTTATGTGACCCATTCTTCTATGCCATATCCAACTTTCATTAGTTTAAGACATAAAGCACTTTGTACCACTACCTTTGAGTTGATAGACATTATCTTTTGTCCTTGTTTCGATAGCAACCAAAATACTAGAGCTTCCTTTTTCTGATTTCACAACCACCATTCTAAAATGTAAGATTATATCCTTTGCTACACATTTTTCCTACACTTAGAAGATTATGTCGGAGACCCTCTACATAAAGAACATCATCTATATTATGCTTTCCATAAAAACTAACTGAACCTTTTCCACAAATCTTAGCAGATGTATCATCACCAAACTTAACAAGACCACCATCATACTTTTTAAGATTAACAAACTTACTCTTATCACCTATCATATGATTTGAGCATCCATTATCAATGATCTAGTAATTCTTCTCTTCTCTAGCATGAAAATCAGTCAACATAGTTCCTTCAATGTTATGACATGTTGTTGAAGCACTTTCCTTCACACATCTTTCAAGATTAGTAGAATTAGTTCCAACATTTAAAGCTATGAACAAGCATTCACCACTTCATCCAGATAATTTGATTCTTCATCATCAAATACACCATTTTCCTTTTCAACATAATAACTCTTTTTAACAAATTTACCCTTATGATCCTTTTGTTTGTCATTAATAGTTCTTTGGTTGGACATTTAGATGCATAATGACCTATCTTTCCATAATTGAAACATTTGAAAGGTAGCTTACATCTATATTTTCCAATACCCTTTTTCAATATCCTCACAAATTTTGCTTCCACCTCATCAAGATCATTTAGATCTGATCCATCATCCTTTTCCACTTTGCAAACTTTAAAAGCAATTTTTTTGTCTGTAGTATCTTGACCAAACTCTCTCATTTCAAAAGATTTTAAAGCACCAAACATCTGATCTCTAGAATAATTATCCAAATTTTGAGCTTCCTCAATAGAAGAAACTTTAGGACTATAGGCTTTAGGTAGAGTTCTTAATACCTTTTTCACAACTTGGCTTTCATCCAACTTTCCACAAACCATTGATGGCATTGAAAACTTCAGCAACTCTGAGTATGTAGGTAGTAATATCTTCATCTTCAAACATCCTTATGGTTTCAAATTTAGCTTTTTAGTTTTGCATATTTTCTTGTTTGGCCCTATCATCTCCTCTATAGATACCTTATAGCTTTGTCTAGATCTCTTTAGAAAACTTCAGACTTATCACCTTTCCAAGTTCAAAATCGGAAAGACCACTCAAGATTAAATTTTTTGCTTTTCCATTTTTTTCATAATCCTTGATCTCATCATCACTTTTCAGGCCATTTAAAGGCATATTATAACCTTTTTCAATATACTACCAAACACCAAATCTAAGAGAAACCATAAAAGACTTCATCCTAGCTTTCTAGTAGGTAAAATTTGTTCCATTGAACAAAGGAGCTTTGACACCTTTCCTATGCGACATACAGATCTACCTTAAGCGGTTAAGCTTCTTCCTAGGAACCATAACTCTTATACCAATTGTTAGATGCATAGTACAACTGAGAAGAGGGTGAATCGGTTATATACCTTAAAACATAAAAAAACCTCATTAACATTCAGATTTACATTAGCCCTTAAACCCTTAACAACCATTAAACCCTTATCATGCATTAGCAAAATGTAAACATATGAAACAATAATGTAAACACATCCAAACACATAAGAACACCATATTTACATGGAAAAACCAAGAAAGGAAAAACCATTGTGAGGATTAGCTCACTAATATTTGAATTGTAACACCAAATACAATAAGGCTCACTACCCAGAAAGATAAAGAACGTCTCACTGCCATTGACTCACTTTCAAAGGACCCACTTCCCAAAAGAAAGAGGAATAGAAGAAGGGATGGCTCACTACCAATTTGAACTACTAACTATGCATCTCCCATAAGTCAAAGATACAGTTCCACTGAAGCACAAGAAACTCATCAAACAGACTGAAATGTAGACACCTTCTGCTCACTGCATCAAGAAGTCATAAGCATTAAGGTTCACACTCAGATCATCACACTTGATTAGATTCATATCTTTTTCATCTCAAACTCTATACTTAATCCATACAACAATTCTCCTTGCATTTATACCCTTCGTGACCTAAAAAAATCTCAATTAGGTCAGCCTTAAGGAAACGTATAACCTCAACTATGCAACATTAAATAAGTCGGCACCAAACACTTCCACAATATAAAGAAGTAAATCCAAACCATGCCACTACTTAACTGGGACCCAAATCTACACATACACGCTTCTCAACACTTCCTCAAACAATAATTATCCTTCACAATTAGTGTTAGCATACTAGATTGGTCAAACCTCCACTAACACTAAAAAGCGACTCCAAACATGCCCTCTCCAAGTCTAGAAACATCTCACAGACCACACAACAACATTCTACAATATCTCATAATATTCCACATCATCAAAATATTCACCACAACTACTACAACCACCTAAACTCAAGAACACCTTCATTTTGTGCAACTAGACATATTGAAACAAACATCCAACACACCAGGTAGCTTTGTGGAATAACTCATCACTTGAAAATTCAAGGGAATGTATATACAAACATTATAAGCATGTTCTCGATCTGCAACACCAAAACCCTCACTATAGAGAAATGCGAAGCAATCTCATTTCTCCTAGACACCCTGTTTCACCAAACAGACATACTTTCAAACACATGTTCCATTGTAGTAGGACCCTGAAGAACTTTGGATATGACACCTCTAAACACCTATGATCATCACATTCAAACTGCATGATCATATCTTCAATTATGAAGAAATGTGGAGCAAAACAAAGAACACCACTTTAACACATTGAACTCTCTTTTATTCAAATTTTCTTAAAAGCATTTTGAAACCAAGTGAACCAACTATGTTAGTAGCACTACTAAAATCTCTAAACACATCTATAGCATTTGCAACACTTTACACTTTCTAACAACAACAATCTTCCCAAACACAAATTAGGCCAACAACCTCTGCAGCAATACTAAAGTAGGACATCAATGACAACACCAACATGTGTTGACATCAATACCAACAATTCCAGACATGTCATCAATACTAGTAGTATTCTAACACTATATTTATACAAGGGGTTGACATCAATGACAACACCCAAGTAGCTCACAAACAACTCAAGCTTCCAACATCTCCAAACTTCCAAAATTTTGGTTTAAGTAAAGTAGTTAGTTTTATGTTATTTGCTTTCATGTTTTTTTTGCACATGCTTCATTGAGATTAGGTCTTTTGATCATTGAATTGGTTTTGATATTACTTCATTTACTTTTTTGAATTCATTGATATGATTTTCTCCTATTCACATTCTGACACACTTGGTGGGACCCATGTCCCTGATTTTAACATTGGATTAAGTTTCCTTGAGTTTTTAAGGTCACAAGTGCAAAATGACATAATTGATCCCAGAACAACACTTCTGACAAAGAATCAACACTTTTACCTCAAAATGGTGATTTTGACCTCAGAATGGCATTTTGATAATAGAATGTCACTTTTGATCACAAAATGGTGCTTTTGATCACAAAATGGTGCTTTTGATCACAAAATGGCGCATTTGATGTTAGAATGGCGCATTTGATTTCAAAATGGAACATTTGATGCTAGAATGGTGCATTTGATCATGGAATAGTGCATTTAATGCTAGAATGAAATTTGATGCTAAAATTAGTGCTTTTTGATTTGTTCCTAAGTTGATACTATTTTTGGTGTATTTGATATACACAATGATGCATTTTATTCTATAAATTTGATTTTTCTAACCTAACATTTGCATGATTTTTTGGAACTAATAATTTTTTGTAGCTTTGAAATCACTGGGAGAAGACTTGGTAAAATAAACTACTAACAAATTTGGTGCAATAATTTTAAATTACTTTGATTTTATGTAGTTGCATAATTCATTTGGGATTTAATTAATGAATCTTGTATGTCACATTTGGTGAACTTATAGTGTGTATGATAGCTCCTTGCACCTAGTGTGAGCCTAGAGATCAAAATCACTCTTTGTTCACATTTTATCAAGTACACCCAAGGAGTATTAGTAAAGTATGATCTTCCCTTGCACTTCATGCGAGCCTAAGAATCAGAAATGATAGAATCTTCTTTTTAATTTTAGTAAGGGGATTGCTTGGGGATTTCATCACCCCAAGGGCAACCTCAACCATGTTTAATAACAAGATATATAAAGGGGGGGGAGTGAAATTTGTACCTCAAATTGTGGCCAGCATCGTTCAAGCCAAGCCACAAGACCCTTGTTCCATTGAAGATTATTTAGTGAGGAGAAGAGGGAGACCACCCTAGTCTCAAATACTATCAAATAAGCTCAATATACTCAAAGCCACTATGAACAGGTTATTTTTAGAGATCTAAGATCTTTTATCGTTAATCTAGTTGTGCAAGGTACATTATCATGCCTAAAGTTACTCAACATGTACCATCTTGAGGAGAGATAGGATTTCTTTGGAGGTGTCAAAACTTTCAAGGGAATGGGAGAGGTGATCCCTTATGTCACTGGAATCCTGTCTATTCCCTCTTGAGAGTGGAATGCACATGCACAATCCTATGATATTTTATTGCTTGGGCCCACACTAGTGTGACACACCCTTAATGAATAGTTAGGTTATATTTCTTGGCATGTTTCCTTGTGAAGAAAAGTAAAATACCATTCATATCTACTACCTTGAATTCAATTTCCATCTTGTTTTCTTTATCATCTCTTGCCAAAAAAGTTGTCAAAAATTAGTCTAAAATTTGCAAAGTTTACCACTAGTTACAAAAAATTGCTTTTATGAGTCTACAACTACACATCTAAGATTTAAATTATGCATATGAGACTTAATGTTGTGCTCTTGAAACCCTAATATTCTTTTTTTGCATCTCTCAAACAAAATTGTGCATTTGATTGCTACTATGACACATTTGATAGCTATAATGGTGCTTTTGACTATCCTTCTATGTATTTGATCACCTTTTGGTACATTTGACTATCTTGTGGCACATTTGATTATTTTGAGTCATATTTGACCATACTTTGGCATATTTGATCTTGAAAATTATGTATTTGACAATATATTATCACTTTTGATCTGACACTTGCTTAACATGTCCTAACAACTAGTAACAATTTCCTAACAGAATTGTGCATTTGATCCTACTTTGGCCCTTTTGATCAGTACATTGGCACTTTTGATCAGTATATTGGTGTATTTTACCTATATAGTGGTGCATCTAATTAGTATCTTGATGCATTTGATAAATATTGTGGCACATATTATCAATATCGGTCTTATTTTTCTTTTGATCTTTCAAACCATTAATTACACTTTAAGGATGTCACCCAAGAAAACTTAGAATAGACCTAAGGCACCCCAACTAAGTCCATCATCAAAATATTGGATCAAAATCCATAAATTATACCATTCATTACTACCACAACTTGGTATGGTCATAACTCTTAGCTTGATGGTAAAAATTACAACTTCTTTACATCGTTGGAAAGATCTCCAAGAACTCTAATTTAAATCCCTTGAGAAGAATGACTTAGGAAACCATTCCAAGAGACTAAAGATAACGTTAACCCCAAATTCTACTTTTAAAGCCTCAAAAATGTAATTTACTAAAACATAGAAAATATCAAAAAAATGATTTTCAAAATTTTTCATTTTTGCTTGTGCTAACACCACCCAAGTGCTTTTGAATTGCTACTATATCATGAATAATCCAATTTTTTCATCCCACACATCATTTAGTAATGTCTTGATACTTGGTCTCTACATAGAAATCTCATGGAGTCTAATCAAAGTGAGACAAACATTACCAGAACCATGGTTGATACTCAACATGAGTTTGGCATGCCTTCTTCTTTGGTCGCCTCAAATGCTTACCAAACCCCACTACCATCATCGTCAGGAGTTATTCCTAATTTATAGGATAACACACATATACCACCTAATCAAAACAACATCCCTTTGTAAACAACTTATCACCAACTATTCACTCCATCTTAATCATTTCACTATATCCATTCCTAATCATCAAATCTTTTCATCCATTCTGCATATTTCATAATATTTCATATCTAACATACCCATAACACTTACATCCCAAGTCATCCACAATATTCTACATTCAACATTCCTATAAACACATACATCCCAAATCATTCACAATATCCCTCGTCTAACATTTCACTAAATCAATCATACATCCTACAAAATCAATCATTTATCCCCTCATCTAACATTTCACAATATCAATCATGCATCCCACAAAATCAATAATCTATCCCCTCATCTAACATCCTACAAAATCAATCATACATCCCTTCAAATTAAAAAATCTCACAACAACAATCAGCTATCCCCTAATATCATAATCATTCATTCAATACATCCAACATCTCACAACAACAATCATATATCCACCAATATCACAATCATCCATTGAATACATCCAATATTCCACAAAAACAATCATCTATCCTCCAATATCACAATCATTCATTTAATACAACCAATATTCCACAATATCAATAATTGATTCCTTCACATTTCACCATTCAACCTCAAACTGAGATTTCCATCAACACACCCACTAATGACTTGCCATTACAAATCCAAATATTTCATAATAAGATAACTAACATGGAACTTGCACATACAAAGAAGAAGAATATACTTGATGATAAATTCCCTTTTCCATTTGATTGATCGATACCTATGATACCTTTTCCTCACAAATTTGAAATTCCCAAACTTGGAATTTATAAGGGAGTGGGAGATCCACGAGAGAATATACGAGAATTCTACATATCTTGCCTAGAGATTGCTTATAATGGAACATACTTAATGTGTCTCTTTCCTCAAAATTTAGGAGGATAAGAAATATAATACTTCTCTCATTTACCATATGGAATCAAGACCTTTTATAAATTAGCTAAAATTTTCATTTGTCACTTCTCCTACCACATTGAGCCTGGAATCACTATGAATGACTTATGCAATGCCAAACAAAAGAATGGAGAATAATTTGCTGCCTTCCTACAACAATGGTGGAATGTAGCAATAAAATTCCTATGGCCTCTACCTAAAAAACAACTTTGTGAGCATATTTGTACAAAATATAAACTAGGAGATGAGTTTTCAATTACAATTCCAATGTGTAATATATTTGATGGAATTATATAGAAATAGATAACCATTAAAAATTCTCTCCTCGCTAAGGGTATTTTAAAAATATATAAGGAAAACAAGGAAAATGGCCCTAAATCTAATGAAAAACCTCACCTATGGGTTAAAAATATATAACCATCATCAAATGAACAATCATCATTAAACACCTAGCAAAACACTGAAGGTGTCATAATTCTTAGAGGACCACCAAGGTAGGACTCTATGCCATGACAAAAATACACTCCTCTAGGAGAGCCTATCAAATCTACCTTACAAAAATTGGTCCAATCCAATCTCATCATGTTACCTAAAGTTATACAATAGAAACCTTAGTTTGAATCCTCGTGGTACAAAGCTAACAAATATTGTGAATATCATATGGCCAAAGGACATAAGACCCTTGATTGTATAAAATTGAAAGATACCATTCAATGTTTTGTTTCCCTGGTGATGTCACCATTGAATATCATCCTAATAATCCATCCAAAAATAATCACATAAACAATATCCATAGCTCACATAATGAGAAATAGGAATATATCAAGATACTTTTCCCAAGCATGATCAAAATCATCCATCTATGTCTATAAATGGATCATCCCAAAATAATTGCATTAACAACATCCATAACCATAACATATCCACCTCATTTGACTCCACAATAGGTCATATTGAAGAATCTTTCCCACAAGAAGCTTCACTCTCTCCTTCCAATATTTCATCTATAAAATATTTGCAACATCAATCCACACCATCAACATCAAACAACTCATCCAAAAATGACACTTTTTCAATATTTTCTCCAAGGTCTATCCATGATAGATAATCATGAAATCCAAGCTAATCCAATCCTTGATAAAGATCCTATCTATGATCAAGAAATCCTAGACCAAAACTATCATTCCCTCCATCACCTATCATGCCTACTCTAGAGATTTCTATTCAAAATTCATTACCACCATGCCAACATATTGAGGTTATCCAATTTAGTCCCTTATTTATACCCCATTATTAGAATAAGATCTATGTCAAGAACACAATTTGAAGCATAAAGAAGAAAGCTCTGAAATGAATCAAGGTCAAGTTACCCAAATCCTATAATTTCATCCCATTATTGATCAAGATACCATCTCTCTAAAATTCCATTATGACCCCACCATCCCTTTCCATTCCATCCATGATTCCAACATTAAATTTGACTCCATACA